>BGPT01000764.1:423456-476039 GCA_003297045.1 Symbiodinium sp. clade C Y103 | reverse complement strand
GGCGCCGCTGGTGCAGGAGGAGCCAGTGCAGCCATAGGTACTTCCTGCATGCATCATCATGCATTGCCGGCATGGGAAAACCATACACATAAACTGATTAATATTAAAAATGGTCCTGGTGGTGTGCTGGTGCTGCAGCCACAGCTGCAGACAAGGGCGCTCCCATTGGCACTTCCTGCACGAGTGGATCAAGTCNAGTGGATCAAGTCATTCACCACATGGAACATTTGCATGGCTGCATGGTGCATCAACATGATTAAACAAAAGGATCTCATACATACATACATACATATATGTATATATATATATAATACCCTCAACTACTTCGGGGGGACTCTGATATATGCAATTCTAGACCCTAAACAGGGGTCTAGACAGCTCTTTCCCCAAGGGTTTCCGTAAAATCGGAGAGACCTGGTTAGACCTTCGGGGTCGTTCCCAGCAAGGGGTCTAGACAGGTTTGCCATTTTACCCATAATACCATCCAAAAAATATAATGCAGAACCTGTCTTGTTTCTGCACTGAAATCACACATCGTTTTTGAACACTGCATCGCTGTCTGCTGAAACTTTGGCATCTGGCAGCATCTGCGGCAAATATTCTGACACAAAAAAAACTGACAAAAAAATACTCTTGAAACGTCATAAGTTTTTTTCTTTCAAAATTGGCTCATCAATTTGGCAAGCCTGTGGGACATTGCAGTCGTTCGGCCAAAAAATCCACAGCAAAACATGGACACACATATGATTTTGGATCTCATCCCAAAACGGCTGAAGCCGCAAATTGGCAAAAAATTGATCAAAAGTTGGCCTGAATCTTGTGACTGGCCCACAAAGTGGCTGAGTCTGGCTGATCAAAAAATCGCAGTCTAGAGATCTCAGGATCACAAATCATCACAAAGCCGCATCAGGTGATTGTAGCAAGTCCTGCCAGGGTAACAACCCCAACATGTAGCCAATGAAAACCGTTCCAAACCCAACATGTAGCCAATATAGGCTAGAAACTGCTCGAATACCAGTGATCAGAACCAATCCTCTGAAAAAAGATGATCGTTTGCGCTGCAAAGCTGGGGTCTATCCTAAAATCCCGTGATTGTAAAGCAGATTCATCCACATGGAAAACTAAGCGGAGACCACACTAGACCCCTTGGAATGGCCCAATGCCTTGAAAAAACACAAGCATAACTAGATAAATGGGGTCTTCTCTTGAATACCGTTGGTATGATCAAAAGAAAAGGACATTGACAACCCTGTGTAAACCATTCCACAACAACAAAGAGCGCTACCAAGAACAAAACAAGAACTATCACCAAACAAACGCAAATAAAATTTATGCAAGAAAGTCCAAGAAAATTACCTGTTGTTGTGGTGCAGCAATTGCATATGGATACAAAGCACAGCATTGCAAGAGTAAAAAACATCAAGAATGGTTGAAACAACAAGAGCCAGAAAGAAAACCTGAATTAGAAAAATTAGATTAATATATAATATCCTGTTTATTATTATGAGTTCTAAACAAGATATTAAATCAAATATCTATTTTGATAGAGCTGGGTATCAGAGCAAGGCGAATACTTTAAAAGATGCGAGGCAAAAAGATAAGTCAATTACAATGGCTGATGTTAATGTTTTTTTAAAAATTGTTGATGAAAAAAGAAAACCCAGGGGGGGAAATTCATTTGTAGCACCTCGTGCTTATTACCAATATCAAGCAGACTTATTTTTTATCAAAGATTCAGAGAAACAAAAAACTACAGTTGGTTTTCTTATGATTGATATATTTAGTAAGTACATGGTTGTATTACCCCTTCCATCTAACGATGGTGAAGATGTAGCAAGTGGATTTATTGAAGGCATTAAGAAGATGGGTAAAAAACCAGAATTCATATATACCGACGATGAAACAAGTTTTTCAACACACTATTTATCAAAATAATTTAAGGATGAAGGTATCCAGCATTATTTAACTAGAGGACATGCTCCCTTTGCTGAAGTTGCCATTAAAACATTCAAGAGCCAACTATACAAAAGAATAGAAGCCGATGAAAAGAAGGGCAAGAAAGATATTGATTGGTCTAACTACATATTTGAAATTTTACTTACTTACAACAACAAGATGAAACACTCAACCACAGAACTCACCCCATCTGAAGCAAGAAAACCCCAAAATGAGTTTAGAGTGAAGATGAACATATCAACTAAAGCAGTGAGAAAAAGAGTTTATCCTGATATAGAGGTCAATGATAAAGTTAAACTGGCAAGAAAAAAAGGAATAACAGAAAAACAACAGAGCTCACACTGGTTAAAAGAAATATTTACGGTTTCAGAGATTGAGAAGAAATTCGGACAAAATTACTATCATCTAGAAGGCAGAAATCAACCATATCTAAGGCATGAGTTGTTAAACGTATAATTTATTTAATAAATTTCATTTTAAAGGAAATATATATAAAGAAATATTACCTTATAATAGTAGTTATATATATGATGATGGATTATATCAAAGAAATGCCTGTAGATATTGTTAGTAATATTGTATCTTATTGTGTAGGTAGTCCAGAGTTAATACGATTAAAATACATTCAAGAACTAAAAGAATTATTAAATAACAAATTCAAAATAACAACATCAGAAACAAATACAGTTAAACATAAAGTATATAGCACAAGAGCAAATCAAACTATAAGTAAATATAAAATTTCAAGAGAAAAACCATTCAAGTTGAACAGTCTTGAAAAGATAATCAAACAACAAAGACATGAACTTTTATACTTAATCTATGATACAGTGGAAGATAATCCTGACTTTGAGGCACATTTAATGGTTAGGATAAAAGGGACAGAATTATATCCACATGCTGAAGAAAATGATGCACTTTTAATACCGGCGTTTTTTGATGAAGTAAAGGGGAACAATATAGATACGGCATTAGAAGTAATATGCAAAGATGTGCAGGAAATTATTGCTGTAAGAAATGAATTGTATAGTGCAAGAGATGAAGTGAATGAAATTGTAGGTTTTAAATCTGTTGAATTTAGAATTAGAATTACTGAAAATTAATCCCATAAATTTCATAATAAACAATTATGAAAATTATGCTATAATATTTCTAGTAATGATGAAATGAATGAGATGAGATGATGTATAGACTTTAATGAAAATTATTATATAATCTATATTATATAATGATTTTGGATGAGATGGATGACTATGATGTATATGATGATGTGATGATGTTGTTATGGTTTTATGTGATGGGTCTATACTTAAAGGATGGAGATGTTATGATAGTAGGGATGGATAACACTGAAAAAATAGTTTGTACGTCTTGTAGGTGTAAGAAGACACCTGACAAATTTATAGATGGAAATACCTGCTGTTATGTATGTCAGGCTAGAGGGAGAAGATACAGAGAGAAGAATGCAGAAAAAATCAGGGAAGACAATAGGAAACGGGCTTCTGAAAATTCTGAGCATAAGAAGGCATACAGAAAGGAATACAACAAAAACGAGAGAGAATGTGAAATATGTGAATGTAAAATAAAAGTGAGTGGGTGGGCTAAACACTGTAGAACACAGAAGCACCTAGAAAATATGAAATGATGTTATGATAAATAAAATTATCCTAACATTATTTATGCAATTTTGTGCTGAAGTTTGGGTGAGGGGTATGAGTATGAACTGGGGAGAGAGCTCTACTAGCTGAAAGGTCGAGGTATTCGAACCAAACGCCTGGGACTGACCTTGAATACTCAGAGACGCCCGGAGAATGGCTATGAAAAACGGTGGCTTCCTCCCGGCCACATGCGGGATTACTATGAACAGTTTTTGCTGACGGAGCCTGACAGTCAAGCCAGTGGGAAAGCAGTTGCGTTCTCGACCTTTTGGAGGGTTTGGGTTGAGGAGTTTGGGGCTGTGATGCAATTCCGCCCCACTTCCTCTCACGCAATTTGCTCAACATGTGTTCGCCATAAGCTTTTAATAAGAGGCTTCTGTGGGCACCTCCGAGCGCGTGAGTGCCAAGTGTCTCATTTCGCGGCTCATTTGAGAGCTCAATATCATGACCGCCTTGCATACTGGGACCTCCGGTCGCAATCGCGACTGAGTTCTTCCTCTGATATTCTGGCTATTTGTGACGGAATGGATCAGGCAAAGTTCCAATACCCAAGAAGTGACTTATTCCGCTCGAAAGAGCTCCAGGGCTTCCAACGCCCACGGGCTCACATCAGTGGGGTCCTTGTTCATGGGCGTGGGGTGGTATTTGTCGTGAGTCCTGCTGATTTGCGCAAAGATGCTAATTCTTCTATCGAGATGGTGGCCTACATTTTGCAGCTTCTTTCGAAAGAGGTGGATTTGAAAAAGGTCACCTTCCACCTTCAAAGTGATAACACCAGCCGCGAAATAAAAAACAACCATTGCATTCGCTTTTTAGCAAGCCTTGTGTCGCATGGACTCATGGCTTTTCCTTCAGTGATTTGCTTTCGATTTGGATTCATTGATCAAACTATTTGGGTCTACTGTTGGCGGAAACCTCTTAGGGATGCATTATTATCATCCCAGCAACCTCCGAAGCTTTGCTTGATGCCATGTCAGTTCCAGTCCGAAGTTTCATTCATTGTGATACTTTTTGAGCGCAAGGGTATACCTCCTATCAAGGTCTTATGAAGAGACATGTAAAAGGTGATGCCCAGCTCAGGAGTCATTGCGGGTGCCCGGCTACGGCAACTCCGTAGCGGGCACTCGCATGAAGATATTGATCAGTGCTTTGGTCGCCTTGCTNTTTTGCCAACACATCCAAACATGGTTGGACACGAAGCTGGATCGTCCACATGACCCAATACGCCAATGTGTTCTGATGGATCAATGCAGAGATTGGATGTCTGGATTATGATGTGTTCCGGTTTGAACCCACAAAGAACAACCTTTGATTATTGTATTCCCTAGTCGGAAGCTGGCTTGCTGCTCCCAATGGTGTTGGATCCATTCTCACAGATTTGGATCAATCATGCCATAAAAGACGCTAGCATTGGCAGTTGACATTGGGTCATTGATTTCTTCAANGCTCCCAATGGTGTTGGATCCATTCTCACAGATTTGGATCAATCATGCCATAAAAGACGCTAGCATTGGCAGTTGACATTGGGTCATTGATTTCTTCAATGGAACCCGTTTTTTCTATGCCATTTTTCGGACAGCTTCCCAGGAGAGGGTTCTACCAGGCTGCAGTGCCGGTGTTTTTGAAAGGAACTGGTGGGCCTCGGGCCCCACATGTATGGGAGCTGGATCGGCGCGGAAACTTGGGAAGCTCAGTTTGAAGAAGACATATTTTTTCTTGGGTTCGCGCATCCTTTTTGGGTGCAAACAAAATGCGTCAAAACATAAAGACATGGACTTCAGATTTTGTTTTTGCCATACTTGCTTGCAGATCTTAGGAGCCAGTGTCACACAATCAGCAGCGGATCCCTTTTGGAGACTTCAGCCACACCCGAATGATGTGATTCTCAGGTTGCTTCGATTCAACTCTGTTTCTTTTTGTGATTCTGTTTGGTTTTTGTGTATCTTTCTGGGCTAAATCAAAGTAGTTGTTGAAAGCCATGCTTGAGGACAAAGCACAACATGGCGGATTCCGAGTACACATACAACTTGGTTTACTATCCCTTTGAAGTGGCTCGTGTTCGGTTGCCGTTGGGTCTCCCAACAGGCACAGTCCAGGGTTGTTTGGATTTATCAAGGCCTTACTACTCACACATACCATCATATAACCCCTTTGCTTGTTTACCGAGCAAACAAGAGATATATCAAAATTTGGGGTATCCATTTATTGGCATTCTTACCAAGTAGTTGCCTCCTGGAAGGTTTGGCCCCGAAGAACCCATTGCCATCTGATTTCAAGAAGGATGTCCTCAACAAGTATATACCTGTGATGGACCAGTATGGTATGCACGCTGCCAGTGACTATTTGAAGGAGTGGGTGCAAGGAACGTTGCCACTTGAACCCTTGCTTGATGTCTCAGCGTTCCATGGCGACAAATTCAAAGAATGGTTGTTTTTCATTTTGATCACCGCAGCCATCCTGGAGCTTGCCTATTTGTTGATCCCCTGTATTCAGATAAACAATGATACTTGCCAGCTGCTATCTCACCAGTCACATTTGAGCTTGGATCTTCAATTCAGGTGCGCTATCAAAGCACTGTTGACAGCTTTTCCGAGTGTGGGCCAGCAACCTCAAAGTTTCGAGCCCATCCCCGCCAATTTGGGGTTCCCCGGCTTCTTCCGTGCCGAGTTTGCCCTTTGTTGCGATGTTTTCCAGCTTTGAGAGGGTATTAGTATACGCATGCTGGTAGTGGTTTCTGCTGTTATTTCAATTTCAAAAATGCATTTTGATATTCTTAAGATTCATAATTATAAGACTCTCCTGAATGAGGCTGGAGGGGAACACCAAGAAGGAAGCGAGGGACCAAGTGACGCACTATGTTGCTTCAGCCAAGAGGCGTTTGGCTTTGGAGGCAGCTGCAGAAGCCTGGAACAAAGGGGTGCCTTGGGCTGATGCCATCAAGATTTGTACAAAGGCCATAAAAAAGGCCAATCCCAAGGCAAAGCCGCTTCCCAAAGGTGCGCCCAAAAGGCGTGCCCAACGGTGAGTGGGCCAACCAAATGTTGTGAGAGATGCGTGTCAGCCAACGCAACGGTTTCCTAACGGGTTGTTGGACATTTGTTTGTTTGGAACATCAACCACCAGGGATTGGTGGCTGGAAACATTGTAAAAATTTTAAACAAACCTGGCGACGGCAACAGGTTGGGCCACACACTTTGCTGCAGACCGAGTGCAAATTCCCATAAAAAAAGACAACGTACAGTGGGATGATTTCCAAAAAATCTATTGCTTTGGGGGGCAAATGCAAGGGGAACCACAGTTGATTGCTGTCCGGCAACCAGGTTTTTGTACGATTCTCTATTGAAATGCCACTTCCAAAGACCAACCAAGTCCGCCACTTAACTTAGTGAAACTGTTTGCTCCACAGTGAACATTTGGGTTAGCTCCAGCCTCTCTCGGGTTCATAGGAATTTCTGCCGCTGCATGGCATTCATGCCACCAAAGGGTTTGGGACATACATGCAAAGCTGAGGCATGCTTAGGCTTGAAAATACTTTGACACACATGGCTTAGACTTCAAAAAAAAAATGTGCCGGGTTTGGGCCAGACGCGTGTGTCGGATCTGAGGTCGGATCCGACACTTCCATTGACAGAGGGGTATCATGTGTATCGGATCCGAGGTCAGATCCGACACACAGTGATTGTTTAACATGTTTGCATCAACATTTCAAACGTTTTGAGGATGGTGGTGCATAGTAGGCTGAGAGCCGTGTGTCGGATCTGAGGTCAGATCCGCCACTTCCATTGAGAGAGGGGTATCATGTGTGTCGGATCCGAGGTCAGATCCGACACACAGTGATTGTTTAACATGTTTGCATCAACATTTCAAACGTTTTGAGGATGGTGGTGCATAGGCTGAGAGCAGTGTGTCGGATCTGAGGTCAGATCCGACACAAAACCCAAGGTTGAGAGAGGGGTATCATTTGTGTCAGATCCGAGGTCAGATCCGACACACAGTGATTGTTTAACATGTTTGCATCAACATTCATACGTTTTGAGCATGGTGGTGCATAGGCTGAGAGCTTTGTTTGTGACTGATCCGACCTCGGATTGGTCACAAATGGAAGGGTTTGGGGAATGAGCGGTTTGTGACCAATCCCTCTTTCGCAACATCCAAAAATTATGTGCGGCAATGTAGTTTAAGGGGGCTTAAACCCAGTGGACATGTAATTTGTTGATTTTAGCTATCTCGCAGGATGTTATGATGGTGTTTTGAGTCTGATCCAAGGTTTAATCTGACACAAACGGCAAAGATTTGTTGAGGATGTGGGTTTGATGATGTACATGAGACTGCTGGATTTGCCCAAGGTCAGGTTGAAATTTTAAGTCCTATTCCTGTCAGCATCGAGCCCGCTTCAGATTCATAAATGACATTTACCCCAAATTCACTTTCGGATTGTGAGGGGTTCAGGGAGTCATGTGGTTCCTTAGTTTCTTGGCCACTGTGGTTGCTATCAAGTGAAACATTGGTTGCTTGGAAGGCTATCTACAAAGTTGTTCTGGTTATGTTTTCAGTCTGATCCGAGGTCGGATCAGACACAAAATTTCACGCCATCACAATATGGGGAACATATCTGACACAAAAACCTGCGTTCAACCAAGGCTATGAAACATGTCATTCAGAAATTCATGGTCCGCCTCACAGCTGGCAGGCCTTTTTATTCGGATAGATGAGTTGACCACTTCAGGAGAGGCCTGGGTATTGTTGGCTCTTTGATGTTTTTGGATTGCTTGCCTTGAGCGCCTTCTATTTTTTGTTTCCAAGAGTTTCAAATATTTGAGCAATAACCTGTGCCAACCTTCTGTCACACATGTCCGCAGATGGACGTTGCTTTGGCTATGGGGCATCGACGCTGTCACCACGCGTCCACAACTCAGCCAGTTGAGATTCTCAAGTCAGGTTGAATCGATGGCTGAGAAATTGAACGGCTTCATTCTTAGATATGTATTCAGTTCTTTGTTGGATACTCACCGGCTGCTTAGGCCAGCCTTGGAAGCCGGTGGCCACTTTCAGGACAGACCGTCCAAACTTCATGATGAGTCGGTCCCAAGTGTAAGATGATAGCAGTTCCTTCAGTGTGAGCCTTTTGATGACTCCTCTCATTTGAGCTGTGATTTGCTGTTTTTGGCGCAAACCTCAGCGCACTTCAGCTTTTGATTTTGGGCGCTTTGCACCGACGCGTTTGTCATCATGGTTTCCTTGAGCCAGAGGCTGAAGGCCATCCATGTCCCCGATGAGAGACTTAAATTGCCCAAAGATGAATTCCGTCACATCAGCTTAGATGAGCTTTGGGGGACGAAGCTGGGGTTCGGCAGCACGCACACCTCCAAAACCTATGGATGCATTTGGGTGAACCACCAGTCGTATGTCACAAGGTTCCTGGAACGTCACAGTGGCTCTACCCGGCCCTTGCACCGCAAGTTCGTCTACTTCTGTGAGGTCATGATTGAACGGGCGGAACTTGAAGGAGCTCGCGTGCCAATGACGGACAATGGCAATGCACCAGCACCAGTGTTTCCCACCGTGCAAGCCAAAGGCCAGGGGGTCAATGACCAGGGTCAGAACGACCATGATGATGACGACCATGATGACGATGCCTACTGGGATGTTTTGTTTGTGAACAGCCGCTTTGCGAACTTGGAAGCCTGTGTGGACAAGATCGAGAAGACGCTTGCTGCTGTGAGCGGGGAAATTCGGCTTCGAGCCAGTGAAGGCTCATTGGCAGGAGACATCGTGTCGTGAGACAGCCGGACTTTTAAAATCATATCACAGCTTGAGAAGGTTTCATAGTCAGTTCGGACGTGCCAGTCCATTTGTCCTTTTGCCCATGGCCTTCACTTCTCACATTCAAGCCAGGACAGCTTTTGAAATCAAATTTTGTTAGCCATGACTTGACTTGCCCCGTTCCGGCCAGGAGAGATCGTGCAGAGTTTGAACCTTGACAAGCCCGACCGCTGTGACCAGAAATCTGCCTGTGGTGCTGTGTGTGATTCAGTCCTTGTCCTCGGTGTGTTCACTCAGCACATTACGCTTGGCTTCCGACATTTAAAACATATGATGCCATCATGCTCTATAGCCACGCATATCTCAGAGTTTTGTTGCGACTGCCTGTGTCGCCATGGGAAAACGTGTGTCTTCAGGGTCAGCCAAATCAGCAGCGAAGAAAGCGAAAGCCGCTGCAAAGGCTAAGGATGGTGTCACTCCCGTTGACCCCAAGCTTGCCCATGTTGGACGCATTACTGACTGGTTCTTTGCCTGCGTTGAATATAGGCTTCAACTTGCGTTTTTGCTGTATTTCACATATCAGGTGATAGCAGGTGTCATCCAACACATCCCCCATTTCAGGTTCACGACAATTGTGGTGCCACAAGGGGGCGCTGACCAGTTCCTCATGAAAAAGTACAAGACTAAGGCTGGAGAAATTTGGCCACAGGTTTTCACGCAATGACTTCAGGGTGTGTGTGTGGGTTGCCAGATTGGATGGCACACATTCATTTTACCATGACAGGAAGAACTCATGGCATTCGCAACGTGGATTGACGAGTCATTCCCAGCTAGTGGAAGGCTGGTCGAAATTTGTTTTGCTAGTGCTCACAGCAAAAATCATCCTGTCAGTGGCAAATTTCATTGCCCGGTGTGTCAGGATCGAGTACAGTTCCGACATGAATGTGGGTGCCAAGTTTTTGCGCCTATGGCAGTTGTCGTTCAAACCGGATTTCGGTTTGCCGGGAATGGCAGACCCTTTCGACATGGTCACCCTCATAGAACTTATCGTGACACTGGGGGTCCCAGACTGAGAGATGCATATTTTGTTTGATTCGGATTTTCACATCACTTTTTTGTGTCATTTCCTATCGATATATGATTCTTTGGGTGCCCCGGCACAGCACTGCCAGGTTCAGGACAGACGCAAATGAAGGTGGAGTAGAGAAGTTGAGTGTGATTGTGCCGAACAAAGCCTGGTTGGACAGCTCCTACAAAGAGCTTCCCCCGCTGGTTGATGGTTGGGGCCTCAAAAATCACAAGCCTTATTCTTCATAGCAACACTCCCTATTGTTGCGTCCATTTTATTTTTCAATTTTCAGACCACTTCTTGCCAGGCATTCTCCCACCTTTCTCCGTGGGCTTTGTCAAGGGGTGGCGTCGTTCACTGGCAGCCCTCATCATTTGTGAGGGGATTCGATCTTTGGGGATTGAATTTGCAGATCTCACAGACAATTTCAAGGCAACAAAATTCGATGGCAGCTGCGTTTCACAAAATGTGTTGTAGAGAAGCTTCAAGCCCGAGGGCCCTGGCCATGCCCTGGCAGGCATCTCTCAAGGTTGTGCATGGCGCCGTTGGGAAGTATGACACGCCCAAAGATGCCATTTGGGCAAGCCGAGGACAATAATACCCGGGTGAGGCCAACAACACATTACATATATAACTAAATGCTCCATATGTATTTCAATCTCACCAGTTGTAGCTTGTGTGTTTCTGTCCATGCACCTGCTTTGAACTAGAATATGGAGTCTTTGATTTTGAGATGTCGATTTTTTTTTGGAGCAATGCAGCTAGCGTTTCTCAATTCAACCGGCTCTGCGCTGACAGGAATTACCCTCAGTTCGCAACACGACGGCCTCCCAATGCCATGAACTTCATCCGGCAGTTGGAGGTTTTGAGGAAAAGCGGTGAGGACCATGACTTGGTGGCACGTTGGCTGGGTTAGTCTGCACTGACTTGTGGTCTTCAATGCTGTTTAGCTTTCCAGTGGACCAGGCCAAGGTAAAAAAAGTCAATATTAAAGGTTGTCAAGCTTTGACCTCAGGATTGGCAAAGTGCAACGTCAGTGGCAAGAGCGTTTCAGATCGGGGACAAGGAGGCCAAGTCGGTCTCATACTTGCAGACCAAAATCAACAAGGAGGTGGTCAACAGGCTCCGTGAAAGTGTACGCACACGTGGGATGCGTCAATGGCTTTCTCACGATTTGCTAGCAGCTGAGATGTTCAACGTGGGATGGTCTTCAGGCAAGACTGGCTCTTTGATCGCTTGGCAGGGCGAATTGACCAACCTGGAAGACATTGTCTTGGTGACTCAACTCAATCGTTTTTGTAATGCTTTGTTGTTTTGCTCTCAAGAGTTGAGGCTTTGACAGAACGCAGCCTTCAGAGCCAGCAAACGTAACTGCTCCAATCCTTGATTTTCAACTTCAAGTTCCCTCGCCTCTTGCTTTCTGCTGTGGTTTTGAGGTTCAAGCTTTTCTGGACAGGCTTGAAGGAGACTGGGACCGTGGGAGTACCAAAAAGGCTTGGATGTATCGAGATGCTTGGTCAATTCATGCTGCATGCGGTGGCTTTGGGCAAATCATCCAGCAACTGAAGGAATCCGTGCCGCAGAAGGATTTCCAGGAGGCATTGCCTGGCCTCAAGGACCAGTTCAAGCTTGGGATTCTTGATGGGGACATTGTCAATTTCATGAAAACGACGGTGCCTCCTCTTTCTTTGGACATGGTGCCCTTTGTGAGGACAGCCATGTTGGGATCAAATTCAAGGGGTCGGTGTTTTTTTGGTTTGTCCTGTCAGTCCTGTTTACTACATGGTGGGGCCCACAAGTATAACTCAAACTAAATCAGGAACATGATCACATCCGTGGAGCAGCGCAAGCTGCGCGAAGCACAGCAAACGGAGCGGGAGCTGGCAGAAAAGGTCAGCTTGGCCACTGTGGAGCAGCTGAAACATACCTCCTCCAAGGACATGGCAGTGGTGAAAGGCCGCGTTCCAAACCAGGCGCAGGTTGCAAAAGAGGCAGCGCTGGACAAGAAATATTTGGCCGACCGTCAGAAGAGCCTAGAAATGAGAATCAACATCATATTTTTTCAGCCCTTTTCAAGACAACTCTTGTGAACATGTTCTTTAGAAGACAGATTGTTTGACGAAACCCATCCACCTTTTCCAGGAAGGGGCAAGACTTCACAAAAGAGTTCATGGATTGGAAGTGCAAGTTGGTCTTTCCCAAGACGCAGGACGCCAATTCTTCCGGTCAGTCGTTTGCTGATGCTGCCAGTTTCATTTCCAAGTGGACATGCAAAGATGGAGTATCAAGGGTGTTCCTTGTGCTGTGAACTTAAAGACTTTTAGGCCTATATAGGATTAACTTTTTGTGGTGTGGTTTCTTTTTTTTTCCGCGGGAGTTACAGTTGTGGCAATCCCGATTTAGGTTTGTGCTTGCTTCTTTGGATGCGTGCGTGTGGCAGAGCAACTCTACCTACATGAACAACTGCTTGACCAGTTTCGGCCAGATTCTCGCGATGTCACCTCAGAATGCCGGGCACTGTCAGCTCCCAGTCATGCAGAAGCAGACAACAACTGATGCCTGGATCAAGCNCCAGTTTCGGCCAGATTCTCGCGATGTCACCTCAGAATGCCGGGCACTGTCAGCTCCCAGTCATGCAGAAGCAGACAACAACTGATGCCTGGATCAAGCACAAACGTGTCCTCGAAGATACTTTGAAAAAAGCACGGATGGATATCACGAACTCAGTTGCCTTGACCTTCGACAAGTCGAGCAGCCATTCAAACGACAGACGTTGTGTGAACCATCCTTGCNTTGAAAAAAGCACGGATGGATATCACGAACTCAGTTGCCTTGACCTTCGACAAGTCGAGCAGCCATTCAAACGACAGACGTTGTGTGAACCATCCTTGCTTGTTTGTTACAGCTGTGGAGCACCAACAACCGAACATGTGGTCGAGCTCCGCTGCTGCCTCCAAGGGTGTGATCGGTCCTTGCCAGCTGATTCGTGTGGCNGTTTGTTACAGCTGTGGAGCACCAACAACCGAACATGTGGTCGAGCTCCGCTGCTGCCTCCAAGGGTGTGATCGGTCCTTGCCAGCTGATTCGTGTGGCAGACATGCTTGGCAACGACCCAGAGATGCAATTCGGACCAGCTTCGCGAACTGAGCAGTGTCTTGGTGAAATTGCATAAATTGTTTGGAAACCTGCTCTGCAAGTGGATTTTCCAAGCTGGTGCTACACCCTTGCATGCCCCAGCTTTACACGTATTGTATCATCTGTACCTTTTGGCCTGTCACCAGCTTTCAACCATTTTGCTTGTATTCAGGATGTTGTTTTCTTTTTCTTGCGGTTGTGACTGTTACTGAGGAAAGGGGTGCCAGCTCATGCAGAGATCATTTCTGCGTACCTTCGTGGGATTGACTGGCAAGAGGGCGATGTGGTGATTTTCGTTGATTGCTTGCCAAACAGGCAGGGTTCCACTTTTTTGGGGAAAATGGGCATTAACAAAATCATAACGAAACAGTATAAAGTGTGTGCATTTACATCGATTTTTCAGTTTCAAGAACACATCAGTTTTTATACGTTCAATATCCTGCTTGCTTCTGCATCCAGGTACTGCGAATTTGCCCAGGCAGCCTTGAAACGGCTCCTCGACAGCACCATTCGACGACCTCCCATGTATTACCTGGGGTCTCTTCGGGAAGAACAAAGGGATTGTGCTGCGAGCTTGGAGGACCAGATCTACAAGCATTGGGATGCCTCCGACGCTGCACCTGCCAGACGGAGACAAACGGAGGCCGCTGTGGAACCAACTTTAGAGTTGTTGAGCTGGGCCAATGGCGCACCGTCGTTTCCAGAACCTTTGCTGACCAAATTTGCGGAAGGAACGCAGGCTTTTGTGGAAGTTCATGCAATGAAGAAGGAGCTTTTGCAGCAGTTCCCGGATTCTTACCGTCAAGCTCAAGGACAAGGCCAAACTCAGAGGACCGGCAACGCTCGTGCAACTGGTCGACCCGACTTCACCATTGACGGTGGTGCGCAGCCCCTGGATGTCACCCGGCTCATTGAGAAGCAGCATACCCCACAGAGCGCGTTCGATGTCACCAGGCTTTGGCCTTTGGGTTCTTGAAAGCAGTTGGTTTCAAAATTGTTGTGCACTGCAACTACTGTGTTGATGCTGAAGTCCCAAGTAGCATAGCCAAGAAATTCTTAAACAGTGTGTGTGTTTGTCTCCAAAACTTAAACATGACAGGAAAGCATATTGCCCTGCTTCTCGGGGAAGACCATCTGTGGTCGTTGATTCCGAGTTTGGCTTCTACCTCGGCAATGAGACGGATCAGGAGATGTCCCTCGATGCGACCGAAATCTGCGGCTTCAACACGGGTGCCTATCAGCAGAAGGCCGTTTCAGGCCATGAGTTTTAAAATAATGTCACCCGTCCAGTTTGTGTTTTTCTTATCCGGTCTGCACACTCAATTTTTGTCAATCTTGCTAGTAGGGCTGCCTTGCTTGGATTGTCAGGCTTGGGTGAGGCAGAGCTCGATGCGATTTGCTTCCGATTTGGAACCGATCTTGATTTGGTGTGCTACCAGCGCAAGCTCTACTGCATCGCCGACTTCTTGCATCATTGCTGCACAGTACATGGTGTAGCTGAGATCGAGTTTGCCAATCACCAGCTGATTCCCAAGATGTATCCTACGGACTGGCACCATGAAGTTTGCAAGCCCTCCATTGTTTATAGCTACAGTTCTGTCTGGTGTGATCTGTAACGTCCTGTTTTCTTTTTGGACAGGAGAATGCTGAAGCGGAAGACGTTGCTGTGCCCTACAGATTCAGTATGACACCTGCACGGAATGGGCTTTGCAATGTGTTTGTCCCAAACCTCTTGGGTGCCAACGATGCAGTCAGGCTGGGCCGGGCCAGTCTGGGCAATTGATACGAAGCAACGGTTGTTTGGCTTCAATCCTAAGTTACTTCAGAATTTAGGTGAAACCGTATCAGGCATGCGTCAATTGGAGCGGCCTTTTGTGGCCACATGGACAAGCTGCCCCGTGGCCCTGCTCTTCAGGTTGTTTGGGAAGTTTCTTGCCTTAGGCGTTCTTTGCAGCACTGACTGTCCACTGTTTACTTGTTTTCCTCAGCCAACTGGAGATTCAAGAGTGATCTTCCAAGGTTGATTTGCAGACAGGTGCGGCCAACCCCAAAATCATAGGCTTGAAGCCAAAGGTGTTCCTGACTGCTTCTTTGGTGTTGCCACCCAACACATGGACGAAGATGTGATTGCCTCCTCCGAAATCCTCCGAACGCATGGCGCTGAAGATGTGAGTTGAATAGCTTTAGCAGCAGCTGTCCCTTAGGGCTCACTTTCGCGTGACTTTGAACCGCTGGCAGTTCGGGTGACGTGCTAAAAAATTGACAAGTTTTTGCCACAGTCATTGAAAGAGGATTGCTCTTCAGATGTTACTATGATGTTGTTTCATCTACAGAATGGCCAGCCGCGGATCTTGAATCAATTTGGTTAGTAGCGTTAGTAGCCAATCAAACTTGATATCTGTCAGTGACTGGCTTCAGGTACCCTTGCAGGTATTTCAGCTCAATTTTGCGACAGGTTGACTTGCTCCAGTTGTGCAATGACCACTGTTTTTGCTTCAGTTGACAGACTGTCGGATTCTGACGTGGAAACCAGACCAGTGGATAAGTCTTCCCCGAAGACCAAGGGGAAGAAAGAAGATTCAGAGTCGCCTGTCCCAAAAGCTCTGTCAGTCAAGGCCAAGGCGAAATGCAAGGCTTCGTCAAGTGCCAGTGCCAAGCCTGCCCCAAAAGCCAAAGGTGCACCCAAGGCAAAGGCAGCCGTGAAGAAAGGAGGTGCTTTGAAACGACCGGCTGCAGCGCCCAAGGCAGCCTTGCCCAAGGCAGCGCCGAAGGCAGCGGTGCTCAGGCGCCCAGCTGCTGCAACCGCTCCTGCCCCTGATGGTGATGGTGATGGTGAAGGAGGCCGGGTAGCTCAAGATGATTTTGATGCCGAAGGGGCTTTCGATTCAGACAACAACTTTAATTTTCTGAACTGTTTTTTTTTGGCAGGCCCTTCTGGCCGAGTTCCTGACCGCTCCAAGCCCCCGAAGGTGTCATCGGTCTACCTCTACCACAGGAGCATGAAATTTGCCGTCAAACGCAATGATCGACAGATCTTTCAGGCTAGACAAACTCGTTCGCTGGAAAAGTTTTTAGTTTTTGGTTGTTACTGCAGATATTTCTGCCGTTAGAGGTTGGTGGTCACGGATTCGATTTCGACAAGGGACGTGAGATTGCTGCCGGGGCCTTGGTAGCGCATTTCGATTTAAATTATGGAGAAATTTTCTGATGCCATTCTTTGAGGCTGTGGGCCGAAACTATTTGATTCAGGGCCGATCTGATCAGTTTGTGCGTGACGTTGTTGTCCCTTCCTCAGGTCATCATCACGTTTCAATCACTCTAATCATGGTTTCTTTGTTTCAGATCCAATTTGAGGCTGTAATGGAGAGGACGGTGCTTCAGGACGCCGGTGCCTCCCTCATTGAGTGTGTCAATTTCTTGTGGAATAATAATTCCAACTGCGATTTCATATGCTGTGGCTTTTGTTCTTTCAGGTGCTTCCCGGGCTCTCATCGACCAACACACTGCAGCGTCAGCGGAACCTGACCTTCCACCTGGAGCTGAGGGTGCAGAGCCTGCACCGGCTGCTGCCGAGAATGCTACTGGTCCTGGTGCAGAAGCTGCTGCTGCACACCCTGACGTTGTGGAGGCTGACAACGACCAAGACACCGTGGATGGTGCAGAGATCGAAGCCGAGGATGCAGAGGAGGAACTTGCCGAAAATGATGCTTGTGTCGAAGACAGCCAGATGGCGCAGGACGTGGAATGATTTGAACCGCCTCTTTTGAAATCTGAGGGCAGCAGCTCAGTCAGATGGAACTTGGTTAATTAGAGGTTTCTTAGCAGCCGACGGTAGCGAAACTTAGCGGCAACAGAGCTTGGAGAGAGCTGAGCGTGAAAAAAGGTTTTGAGGAATGGAAGCTGTGCTGATTGATTCAAGTCAATCCGCAAAAAACATGACAGCAGATTTTTCATCACAATCAACAAGCCTTCGAGCAAAAATCATGAGGCCGTTGACTGCCAAGGATTTGGTTCAAAGCGGCTCTTATCTTTACTTTCTAAAAGTATACTGGCCGAACTTTGGCCCTATGCCCTGGGATTACACCCAGTATATGTTGGAGATCGCCAGCTGTGATCGCATGTGCGTCAGCTGCTACCTCGCCTATTGGAACCCTTGGCTGGAAAGGACAGCTTCAAAATTCATGGCAAACTGAGACCAACTTCCAAAACTTTTTGTTTTAGTCAAGCTGTATCGTCAAATTGGTTCCGCAGGACGGATCAGAAGGCTCTTAAACTGATTTCCCGGGATTGCTCTTGTGACTCCCGTTCGGACAGAGAAATTGATGCCAAGTGGGGATCTTGCAAGGCGTTCTTAGATGACCCCCGGGGCCAAAGCTGCAGCTCACAGTAGCTGTGTGCCAAGCCAAGACATATATATCTAGAGCTGGTTCGCGCGGAAAAAGAATGCTGTTCGCTACAGCTTTTGAAAGCCTCATCAGTGCAACCAACTTTTTGTCCAGCGGTTGCAGGGAGTTGAAAAAATCACACGGGGACATGACAAATCAGTTCTTTTTCTGGATGGTCAAGTAAAAAAATTGCCTTCTAATGGGGGTTCCAATTTGTATCAGGGGTTCCAGTATTTTCAGCATATTGAAGCATTGTTTCTGTGCTTGGCTGATGGAAGTTGGCACTAGTTTGTGGTGATGAATCTAGTTGCACGATTAACCCTTGGTAGACATACTGTTTTGGTGTTGCGGCCGCTCATCGAAGCCATTTTGGACCAATTTCCATCAATTTCCCCATGTTCGCTGACGTGTCTGAACTGAGTGAGTACACCACTTACACTTTGATTGCTGTGTGTCTTTGCAAATGAAAGCATTGATGGTGATGTGATGTTTGCTGCATGGTTGTTTTGTATGGTTGTTGGTGTTGATGGCGTGCTGAGTTCGGACATCGACATGGTGAAGGGGACTGTGAAGAAGCAGGAGAAGAACTGCAGGATTGTGAGAAAGGGTGGTGGCAAATCCCTGTTTCCCCAACATGGCCGTTGTGTGAAGGGAAAGGTGGTTACATGGACACCAGCTGGCTTTCCACAAACTCCCCGGCCAAAGCTGAACATGGAGCTTGTTTCATGTCTTTAAAGCTGGTTGTTTTAGTTGCGTTCTTCAAGTATTTGTTTGAGGAAACATGACACTAATTTTCATGACACAAACACCACCCAACACATCAACAGCAGCAGTGAACAGCAGCAGTGAACAGCAAACATCCAGCTCAGGTTGCACCACGGAAGCCGAAGACTCAGCCCAATGTGAAGCTTTTGACTGGGAAAGTGGTCCTTCAATCGATGGGTTGCCTAAGTAGGAATCTCAGCCTTCGCTTTTGCATGCCCTTGTACACTTTTGTGCCAACATACAGATTGCAAAACAACACAGTAGGTACATGTTGCTTGTAAGAAACTTTGAACGGTTGCTCTTGTTGGATCTAAATCTAACTTGACTGAGGATGTTTTTCTGCAACCTACACAGCAAATGGCAGCTATTTGTCCACTCGCGGCAAACAGGACTTGTCATAAACATGTTGGAAGTTGCATGGAACTTAAATAGGTGGTTGTACTTGTTGATAGAATTGATCTGCAGGATCTTGCTACGCAAATTTGGCACTCCTCATGGTACACTCGTGCATGCAAAGCTGCAAAGCAAAAGAAGTCCAAGTATTTGTCGCTACCGTTGGCAGAGCATCTCTCAGGCCATGACACTCACAATTACTCACATCAACTTAGAGTCTGAATTGTTTAGGATGAAGTATCTAGATGTTTGTTTTTGAACCTTGAAGCATGTGAGGGCTTCCTCGTGGATGGAGCTCTCCAAACACCACAGTGTCAAATCGTGATCTCTTGCAAGCCTGCCCCTGGAAAAAGAAACCTGTCATATACTCAGTCAACAGTTGTCCTTTTATATATTTTTGCCACAATCCTGATTGTTCATAGATTGCCATACTACTTGACTACTTGACAGAAACAAATAATTTTGTTGCCAATCGTTCTTCTGAGGTTGCCCAGCACAAGTGCATCTCGTTGTTCTCAGGGGTTGGAGGACTAGAGCTCGGTCTTGCTGCGCCCACAACTCAGCACACGGGGGTGTGGTCTGTTAAACTTGATTTGGGCAAGTTTGGGTTGAGACCATGTTGAAAACTTGACACTATTGGGATTTGCAAGAACTTTTTGTTGCAGTTTGTTGCGGTCTTACACAGCGTCAAGGTTTTGCACGCCGATGGCATTCGAGCTGACCTCAGCACATTTGATTCTTGTAGTATTACTTGTCACTGCTTTACATGTAGTCACATATTCACTTGTTGTCACATGTTGTCACTTGTTGTCACTTGTTGTCACTTGTTGTCACATGGTGTCACATGGTGTCACATGTTGTCATATGTTGTCACACGTTGTCACTGCTTTACTTGTCGCTTCAGTTCTTATAACCACAATAGGTGTGACTACATTACTTGTTTCCCTTGCAGCATATGAACACATGCTGGTTATCATGTTACAATTGTGCTTCAGGTGGAAATTTCAGCACATTGCCGTTCAGTGTTGGCCAAGCGCATTCGAGATGGTGTCTTACCCAACGTGCTGGTGTACGATGATGTCTGCAGCTTCAGACCAACTGCTCGCATGATGCAACAATGTACTGGATTGACAGCAGGGTTCCCTTGTCAGGATCCTTATCAGCAACTGTTTTTGTTTGGATTCCCTTCCCAAGTGTTTGCAGTTTTGAAACAAAGTCCTGTTGATTCAATTGGTTTTTATCCAAGGGTATCTGCAAAGCCGGGCTGATGGCGGGGCTTTTGGATGACCGATCATCGTTGATTGGAGAAGTGTGGGAACAAGCTGACAGCCTACCCAATTTGTCACTTGTGTGCAGCATGTGCATGCTTACTACCACAGGTGTTTGTTAAAGGTGGTGAATGTTTCATGAGACAGTTTGCATTTTAGGCAATGGATTTTCTTGGAGAATGTCTACAGTCTCCTCAGCAAAGACATGGTTCCTTTCATGGAGCACATTCTTCAGGACATATGTTTGTCAGCACAACAAAAAGCATTGATAGCAGCAGCGGCAGCATTTTTACTACCCTTGGGCATTTCAGGAGCTGACACGCAGGGGATTTGAGGTGAGTTGAACATCGGTTTCAGGGCACAATCTGGGAGCACCAGCCCACATCTCAGCTAGGCATCTTCACATTAACATGTATAAAAGATCGACATGCTTGTAGGTACAGGCTGCAGGCATCTTAAATAATGTTGTTTCTGCTAAGACCTGGCGCAAGAGGGTGTTCATCTTGGCCAAACGACCTGGCTTCACGTTTGTTGAGGATTTCTGTGTGCTGGTGTTTTTGGCTGATTCATTTCCAGTGCTGGTGTTGCAACCTTCCAAGTTCCTAATTGTTTGGTGGCAAGTGCCATCATATCAGGACATCGAGAACTTGATGTCAAAGGAGCAGATTTGCAAGCAGCCAGCCGAACAGTGGCAGCCTCAAACAAAGCCCCAGGTTTTGAAATGGCTTCAGCCGGCTTTGACCAATGGTGAACGTGAACAGCTTAAATCTATGGGGAACATCGTGGTGCCTCAGTTGGCCAACTTTGCGGCTCACTTACTGTGCCAGCCTTCGAGTGTGTAGCTGCCAGTTTCTTAGATCTAAGATCTATTTGTTTAATTGGATGCGTTGTGTGGTACCGCACTTGTCGCTGCAGTGCAAATTCGTTGAACTTGCTTGCTGCCGTATCGGTGGCTGGGGATGGTGTTGAACCTACATGCTCGCGCCTCAAAATCAAAGTGCCAATGAGCTGAGCAAATGCAACTTTGGATACTATACATTGAAACATGTCTGACAAACATGCATACAACATGATTGGAACATGTTGAGATTGTGGTTCGAGTATCTGTTTGTGTTTGCAATCCATTTTGGCTTGAACTCACAAAGTGCTGGTGATCTTGCTGCGGTCTGTCTGGCTTGATTGCTTGTTTGCACAGCTGCAACATGTTCCAATTTCGTCTGAATCTAAATGAGCCTTGCTTTGCACTGCAACAGTTGTTCATTGTCAACTTGTCACACTGGCATGTAGCGTCACCAATGTTGTTCACTGTGCATGCTCAAGCGTTTGTATTGTATAGCCAAGCTGTAGTGCTGCAAGCAACATGGTCGTGATCGATGCCATGTCCTTAGATTGTCAAGTGTCATCAACTCAAAGCACCAACACATACATACGTACCAACACAAGGACAATGTTCATACCAACATGTTGTGAACATTGTTGAACATGGTGTTTGTGTTTCTGTGCATGTCTCACTGCTGTTGTTGTAAATCCTTAGTGCATGGCATGCAGCTGAGGTAGAACCTGCTGAGCGCAGTACCGACAGTGATGACCTTCCAGTTCAAACCTCAGCCAAGAGTTGGTCGACTTACAATGTCCTATATATAGTTCTGTGCTTGATGTGATTGCTGTGTCTCTAGTTACTAAGTCTTGTAACAATTCTTGTATGATCTTACTTGAGCCTTGCTGATTTGAAAGAACATGCATCAGCATTGAAAACTCGTTGCTTCTAGTTTTTTTGGCCCAGTACATCATGAGGTAAAGGTAGAAGTTATAGGTTGGGACACATGGCCAACGTCCGTGAACTACAAGAACTTGTTCTGGTTCGAGAGGAGGAGCTGCGTTATGCCACGTGGAGGCTTGATGATGCCAGAAGGAGATTGCAGATGGCAGAGGCTGAGGAATGTGCAGCTGAGATAGAGAAAGACTTGGAGGCAAAGGCAGCACTTCAGGCAGCCCCAAAGCCACAGACCAGAGCTCCTTGGCACAACCCTCCACACCAAGATGACCCGAGCATGCAAGAGCAAGAGGTGAAGGATGTGAAGGAAGAACCCGATGAGCCAGCATCCCCAGATGTTGAAGATGAAAAGGGTCAAGCAGCTCCTGTCCGAACTGGTGCACGAACAAACAAGTTGACAGCAAGTGTGGACTACCTTGTGCAATCAGCAATGCGGGCTGCCGCCCAACACCAAGAAGGCACGGCAAACCAACCACAGAAGACCAGCAAAGCACCAACCGACACTGCCACCAGCAGTGTCCTGACACCGCCGCCGCCGCCACCACCAGAGTCAGTGCGCACCATGTGTCCAATAGCATGTGCCTGTGGAGAAGCATGCACCAGGGTGGAGAGGATGTTGAGGCAGCAGGCAAGCACACCGTTCGCTCGAACACGCTTGAAGCACAACAACCACACATGTGATGCTTGTCAGGAAGCCTTCGTTCAACGAAAACGCACCTATGGACGTTACAAATGATAGTTTCTGAAAGAAACCAATTTGATATAATTTGATTTTTGTGGGTAAGCCACAGCAGCGCAGAGTGCACAAAGGAGGGGAACTGGTTGACATGAACAAATGAAAGGAATTTTCAAAGAAAATATGTGCTTATTACATCTTATTACTGTATCAAGATATCAAACCTCATGGAGTGCTAATTGTCAAACAATATCAAGCAACTTGTGATTTGCAGAGTGTTGCCATCATTCAACCCTCCAACATGTGCAAGTGCAATTCATTACTTTGTCAGATTGCTGGAGCACAAGCTTTCAGTGTGAAGACAGCAGTCACAGCGCAAGAACAAAAAATGCTTGGTGCCGTCACATCAGTTTCATGCCCTTTGCGTTGCAACTTGTCACAGTTGTATGTATATTATATGGTTGCTTCAGTGACTGTGCAATATATATGTCAATGTAATATATATTGAAGATCTTGGCAGCATGCTCAACACAAACCCACTGACATTTTGCAGTCTCCATTGGGGTCCCCGGCCAGCGCTCTGAGGATTCCTTTTGGAGATTGGAGGAGGTCCTGCCACACACAAAGTGCTGTTCACAGATCGCAGTTCTCACCGTCATTACAAACATGTGATTGCTGCAGGAACCTGAACATCCGTTCATGGTATCACTCATGCGGGGTCTTGAGTGTGCTCCTCAGCTCTTGCCTGGCATGTAAATGTGTCTTGTTTTAGGCACTGTGCTTTTTGCAGCTCCTAGTCTAAACCCATATTGCGCAAATATCATGTCTAAGGAACAAACGGAAGATAGAGGAAGCACTTGAGGCGATCTTTTTTAAGAAAGTCAGCTGAATTCTGTGGTGTTGGTTTGGTTTGTTTCTGTAGCTGGCCCTGTAGGCAAAAGACCCTTTGGTCATTGAACGAAAGGTGCAATGCTATGTTGTCTAGCTTCAACTTCAACAAAACCGTTTCATGCATGCATGATGTTTCCAACACACTTGCACAGCAACTGCAGGCAAAGGAACAGAAGATCAAAGCGGTCATCAACACAGAGGCTTCGCTCCTATTGGATGAGGTGCTGTTGCATGTATTTATATATTCATGTTCAACAATATCAATTGCACTTATTGTCTTCTTACTGGATAACAGCTATATGGTTTCGCACGGCTCTGCCAGATAAAGAACTTGATTGAGAAGAAAGTCTATAGCCCCACACTTCTGGCCTACAAGGTGCCTATATCACATGCTGGGCAAATGCTTATTTCCTATGTCGTGCATATGTTCTGCTGTGTATGCTTTGTTCCAGGTGGCTCTTATGGCTTCAGATGCTACTAGCAGGTGGGATCGAATGTGCTGAGTCCGGGCAGCCCTTGGCTCTTTTAGATTGCAGCAGCGTGCAGCTGCCAATTAAATATCATTGTGCTTCTTTCCAATTCAGTTCACTTGGGACACAGACTAGACTTGATTCACTGTGTCGGTTGAGCCTTGCAGCGGGAAAACCTTTGTGGTACCTTGGAGCACTTGCTGAACACTTAGCATGTCGTCTTGCAATCATACATGGTCACGATATGTGAGAGACTGCTTGTGTTGTCTTTTCTTTGGCAGTTTGGGTTCAATGTCACATGCTCAAACCATTTTTGCAAATGTTGGAACCCTTTCTGATGAAGAAGGAAGTGGTGATCTTGTTACTCCTGTAAGAGCTCCATCCAAGAGGCCTACTGTTTCGACTGAGAAAACCGTTCAGAAGGCTGGGGCAGTCAGGCTATTTGGCTGTTCTTCCTCCAAGGAAAAGATCAGTCCCGTGGGGAAATTGGGTGAGCATGGCTTGCAGAAGAAGGACATGGTAGCAAGAACCAGGGCTATCGTTCAGAGCAAATGCCGATGTTCCAGAGGAAAACTCAAAAGGGGAAATTGTTTCCTACCATTTCGAGACCCTTCTAGATTCACGTTGCTCATTGACCACTTGCGGAAGCTGGCTCGTATGGACAAGCTTGAGATCGATAAAGAGGTGCCCCATGTTGTGAGTTTGCAATACTATACACTTGTCAACGTATATCTGTACATGTTCATAGTTTGTTGCCAGTCATGAAGCTTTGGTACTTCAATTGTCACTATGCCTGTCAGGTATGGTCCTGCCTTCAAACAGCCTATAACGGGTCCAAGCTTCAGAAGTTGACCTTGCTAGACATCCCAGTGTGTCAGAGTGCCTTCAAACGAATACTGCGGTTGGGGTCTGGTCGGTTCTTGAGACTGAATACATCAGTTCGTGCTGGAGATGATTCCTGTCCCATGGACATGCGGTATGTTAAGAAAAGATTCCCTGACAGAATGCATTCAAAGAAGAGACAGATTGTCCATGACTTTCTTCACCACCTGTATGAAACCCTCGCCGAACCAATGCCAGAGGGCACTGGTGCATCGAAGCAACCCCGTACAGTGAAGAAGAGGGATGACAAGGAAATGGTAGCAAGAACAAATCTGATTGAGAAAGCTTTACCACCAGGGTCATTCTATGAGTACCTTGCCATGCTCCGAAGGGCACACCCGACAATGACCTTCAGCTACAAGTTGTTTTGCTCTGTTCAGGTCTCAGGTAGCCTTAGCTTTCTGAGTTGCTGCAAGTTTAGCTGATTTGGTTTGAAGTGTTCCCTGCAAAGGTTTCTGCTCATTGTGTTAGTGTCATGCCTAGGTCTGGGAGCTCAACTTTGGTGACATACTCAAGCTGCGTTCTGACTCAGCGCATGTCAAATGCAACATATGCGTGAGGTACAAGCTTATGGTGAGGAAGCTTGCAAAATGCACAGTGGCTAGACAAATGCAGTTGAAACTGTTGGATCGCCACAGGGAACAACAGTACAACGACCGTGTCACCTACTGGCACTCCCGGAACATTGCCAGAAACTTTGGTGGGTGTACTGCACCAGCAACTGTGGTACTCATTTGTGACTCTATGGATGCTGCAAAGTATGTTTGGCCACGTGACCATTCCCTACATGCAAAAGAGTTCAACCGGTTCATTGCTCCAAAGCTTACAGCTACTGCTGTAATCGCTCATGGTCATGACCTTTTGGTAGCATTGTCTTTGCCTGGGCTGTCTGCAGGTAGCAGCAGGACTGTGGACATCCTTGCCAGAACTTTGGAGAGGTTCCGTGAAAGGGGTCAAGACCTCCGTTCAACCGAGGTCTTGATCCAAGGAGACAACGGGCCAAAAGAGGTGAAGAACAATTCAGTAGTTCGCTATCTGAGCATGTTAGTAGCCCAAGGGAAAATAAAACGAGCAGAAATCCGCACACTCATGAGCGGACACACACATGAGGACATTGACAGCTTCTTTGCAAACCTGTCATCAGTCATCAAACAAGGTGGCCATCGTTTACATACCCCCTTTGACTATGTCGATGTGCTAGAACAATATCTCCAGCGTGATGATGTGCGACCCGAAGAGCCACATCACGAGGTCGTGCTCATGGACCAATCCCGAGACTGGTGCCTCTATTTGGTGTTGTTAGCAATTTTGTTTCCTCAAACAAGCTCAAACATATATAATTAAGTATGGTACCCACTGTGGATGTTGGATGTTGGAATGTTGCTAAAAAATCTACTGTTTAGATTTTGAAATCCTTACCTCAGGAAAACTTACTTGGCTTTGCATTGTCGCAGAAACACCATTGTTGGAATCGGTGGTCCGTCTGCACCTCACGTGTTTGCATTGGACAGAGTGGAGGATCTTGGTGCCCTGGGCTTGTCAATGTTTGTCTTATGTTGTGATGTTGGTTGTCACGGGTTGCAATGTTATAATGTTTGTCAATGTTATATGTTCTGTTCTAAGATTCACTGTTTTCTGCGTATGTCTGGGGCCTACGATTTGTTGTTGTCTTAACAGTCAGTTTTTGCCAGGTGTGCAACTTGATACCATCAACACAAAGTTCTGGCGCCGTCGTCGTGCAGCTTTTAGCGGTCAAGATGTTGTGCTCAGGAGATCAAGCTAAGTCCTCAACAATTTTTAACTCATCATTGCTTGCAAGTGTTGTTACTTCTTGTTGCAGGACAAAGCAGAATCTATCAGATGCGTGCTGGCAACCTGAAATGATTTTGTATCTGCCAGCAAGCATATGCGACCTTATGCGAGGAGTCTCTGTTCCAGGCCATATTTAGTGCATCAGCATTTGACAATACTGGACATATCTAGTGTCGACTGAATTCTGACACCGTGCTTTCAAAAAGTAACATCGTTCTTGCCAGTTGCAGAGTCAGATCTGGCTCAGCCTGTTGGGAACCATGAAGACGTGCTGAAGTTTGCCAACATGATGCGTGTAAATCTCAGCTAGTGAAGCACAAACATTTACCACGAACACTTTGCGACAAACAAAGTAGTATGTTGTTAGACTTCACGGGCTTTAGCATGACTGAGGACAACATCCCTACAGCATGACACAGGCTGCTGATTGTTTGTCACAATGGGCAACTGGAAATTGGGACATGCAACCGCCTTTGAAAGTGAGCTGGCTATGAACCCAGTGTTGTATGCATAGCAGCAACATGCAACAATTTGTCATAACATGTCCATCACATTTTTCAATTTAGACATCAAATGATTCAACATTATTCAACACTGGTTCTCCTAGGTCTTTGCCAGCATTCGGCCCTGCTGTTGGGCCTGGTGCTGACAGAAGTGGTGTTGGTATGGTGCAAAATCTTGAACCGGTGACCCTGTAACCGTCAAATGTTGTCAACTTAGAACTTTGTACAACTTACAACTTCTGTCAGCTGCCCCAAACTTTGAAAATCAGTCCTCATCCAGATTGTGCTTGTGCTTGGCGCCAGGTACCTGCCCGAGTGAATCTGCAAGCGGGCAACAACAGCTTGAATCGGGCTGAGATTGCTCGGTACAGAAGCCAACATGCACAATCCGTGGTTTACAGGGCTGCGGCAAAGTTGTGGGCCAACGGCCTTGATTGGGAATCAGCATATGATGTAGCACATGATGCCTATGAAATGGCTCAATCAGTTTGTCAGTGACTAGCTTTACCACGTTGGGTGTTGAACCTTCCTAATCTACCAAGAACGGTTTGAGAACAGTCTACTCTTCACAAATTTGAAGGTCCAGTGAGAGAGCATTTTTGTGAAGATCTGGGGCCCTCCTCGTCACAAACAGCTATGCTCTGGAAGGTCACCCACAGGGTCGGGGTACCATGGTTGTGTGAAATACCGCCATGGCTTTTACAACCATCATTTTGTGAAGATCCGGGGCCCAGCTCGTCTGAATCCAGACTAAGCTGGGGGGGTGGTGTTTTGTGAAGACCTGGAGCCAAAGTCGTCACAAAAGTGTAAGTTGAGATTAGCAGATCGTCTCAAATTCATTTAAGGCTAGGTCAAAGTCGTCACAAAATCTACTTTGTCTATCCTGAGATCGTCACAAAATAGATGTCGATTGGTTTGGAATCGTCAGAAATAGGGTTTTGACCGGCTCCAGATCGTCACAAATTCTTGCCTTGCTAGCACTAGATCGTCACAAAACCTCAATCTACAAGGGCAAGCTCGTCACAAAACATAGTTTTACAATGGCAAGATCGTCACAAAACACCATTCTATGATGGCAAGATCGTCACAAAACAGCATTCTACAATGGGAAGGTCGTCACAAAACACTAGTCTACAATGGGAAGCTCGTCACAAAACACTAGTCTACAATGGGAAGATCGTCACAAAACATTGGTCTACAATGGGAAGATCGTCACAAAACACGAGTCTACAATGGGAAAATTGTCACAAAACACCATTCTACAATGGGAAGAGCATCACAAAACACCGTTATTCTACAATGGCAAGATGGTCACAAAACACCATTCCACAGTGGCAAGAACGTCACGACACCATTCTTTAGTGTGGCAAAATCGTCACAATTTAGTGTGGTGTCTGTTGGAAATCTTTGGGGGTTGTTGCAAAAGATCAAGGTGCTGGCGCACAGGTTGTCATAACATGTGGTGCTTTGACAATGTTGGCTGCTATGTCATGTCAAGATATCACATACAATTGGAAGTTTGACACCTAACATGGTTCTGATTAGAATGGGTTTGGGTAGAGTTGCTGGTTGTTCGGGATATTATCAATACTCTTGCTGTCATAGTTGCTGTCATAATCTTGTTTTGGGACATGACAGGTCAGCGAAAGTTTGACCAGTTTGGGCAGAAGGCTTGAACTCACTCAAGAGTTTAATGCATGTGGAATTGCAAGGATTTTCAATGCTGGCTTCTGTGTGTTCCGATGCTTCTGTCAGGTATGGCTCCCAAAAAGCGGGCCATCAGCGGAGGTGGCGGCAGCAAGCCTCCGGCCAAGTCAAAGAAGACTGGTGATGATCTTCAACGCCTTAGCCAAGCAGCAGTTCAAAGGAACCCCCACGTTAAGATGATTGAGAAATGGATGCATCTTAGTTGAATAACTCATGGTAGTTCAGAAATTGTGGTACTTGTCAAATTCTGTACTGCTGGTGGTTGTTGCTTGTGAAACGTCAACATGTTGGACACATACACATGCACACACTTGTTGGATGACAGTTAATTGAAACAAGCTACCTTTACAAGCTGCTCATGTGCTGACATGTTCCACAAGCGTGCTCGCATGAGGCAAACAAAGGTGGCCAGCCACGGCAGTGTGGACAAGTACTTGGTAGACACAATTCGAACACAGGCCATGAACCAGGAGCCATGTTTATTTCACATCTGGTTTTCTCACACATGGACAGGCTGAAGTGGTGGACTTCTACAGCTTTGTGGAACAAACCTTCCCTCCTGAAAGAGATGTGTTGCACACTTATGATATTTGACTTGACTTCAAACATTTTGTAACAGCAACCAGCCGAACACAGATTGGTAACCCATAGTGACCCCAATTTTGCGAGCCAAGGTCTTATGCAAGCGCAGCTGATCTACTACAGACGGGTCCTGTTTGTCTCCGACCCTGGCAACTCAACTGGGAACCCCACGCAGGTCTTCGAGGCTATGGCGATCCAGTTTACACCTCAGGTAGTACAGCTACAGACATTGGTTGATATAGACATACAATCGACATCAATCAGCATAGTGAGCAACATGGTATGTCAGGATGTGCTGCTCAACATGGTGCAGTTGGTTTGTGTGAACTCGACTCTTGCCTGATCTTGCCTGTCTTGCTTATTTTAACCACTGAGTATTTTATTGCAATAAATCTAACACACAAAACACACCAGCAACAGTTCTAACATAACAAAGACATCACTGCATACCAACATGAACAGTAGCCAAACATCTTTTGATGCCAAGCCTTCTGATTAGGTTCCAGTCCAACCCCGACATTCCGGGCACTGAGAAGTTGGCTGTGTGTGCTCGTTTTCAGCCTCAGAAAGATGAAGAACGTTTGTGGACAGTTGCAAGCCAAGATCTTGGGGCAAGTGCGGGGTTGGCACCACCAATGTGCGTTTTCAACGTGAAGGGATGGACACGAAGCCTGACAGCAAGCGTGGTTCTACTATGTGCTTTCGAAAATGAGGATTTCTTGAAGGTGGGGAATGGAACATGTAAGTTCACACTACTCTTGCTAATTCTACTCACAACTCATGCATTTGCAGAGCATTGCAATGAACAACAACAAACGTACATGGAAGGCAATGCCTACAAGCCTGATCGAGCCTGGGCACCTAGTTGAATTCTAACACAGTCGTACTGGCTTGATACTAGCACATGTGGTACTGGCACTCACTAGGCTTGTGGCTGGTGTTGGAGCATTGCTGGCTATAGGTCCTTGCGCACCATCCACTGCACCTGCCAAGTGGTGAAAGGGCAGGACGATGTGGTGCAAACAAACCGTGGTATCCTAGCTGGCAAGTTTCAAACCAACATTGTATGTTCAAACATGTCAGGTGCAACTGCAACTTTGTGTGATTTTGCGTTTTTACATGTCACTGCACATGCTCACCAAATGTGGGGTAGGTGATGTTGCTGCTAGTGATGCTTAAGGTGTGACCCTTCAGAGCACATCGACACGTCGTCGTCCCAATGCTCTGAATCTATACCATCAATTGAGGGTACTTGAACGTGCAGGTAAAAATGCTGAGGAATCTTTGGAGGCCATACTTGCTGGGGTTCCCACTTCCCATACTTGAAGCCTTTGAGCTGAAGATCTGAAGCAGATCATGTCCTGGTCAAAGGTTTTTAATGCAACTGTGAGGTGACCAACACGGCGGCAACACTGGCTGCTGCTTACGATCTTGGGGAACGTGAAGCAACTGCGGCTGTGAACTTGTTCCGAAAGACACCGAGAATTGTGGCTGACACTTTGTTTGATTTGTCAAGGACTGGTTACTCTAGGTACTAGCCATTGCTGCACAACAAGTATCTAAGCCTGCAAGAACAATGGTTGCTGGCAGGAAGTACTCTATGCATCGGGTCATTCAACATGATGCTCTGGCTGCTGGCATTTTGAACTCAGACTACACAGGTGGAACAGCTCAATTTGCCACATGGAAGGATGAGCTCTGCAACAGCGATTCACTTCTGACCGTGATCAGTAAAAGGTTGGAATCGGACTATGAAAGCCTCAACCCCAAAATGCGAAAGCCAGTTGCATTGCGTGATCTTGAGACATGGATAAATTTAGACCAAGAACAACACACTTTTGTCACACTTGCCTACTAATTTCAAGCACTGCAAATGACTTTTTCTCAATCGAGCCCAACGTCCTTTAAGGAACTTCTCCAGCGCACTTGTGCAGTGTACTTTGCCTGCAAGGATGAGTTCAAGAGGCAGGTGCCCACATCTTTTTTTGATGCCGAGATCGACCGAATTGAGAAAGGGATACTTGGTTGCGCTATGCTCAGTTGAACAAACCTTTCATCTGGGCAATTTGCGTCTTGTGAATATTTTATATCTATGCTACAAGGTTCATGTGCAAACACGGTGATGCAGAGCTCCAAGCGTTGGTGGAATCGACCGTCCCTCCATGTGATCTTACCAGAGTATCGTTGTTCAATGCTGCGTTGACCAAGTATGAGAAGGAGGCGATATTGTTCAAACATCAATGCACTGCCACAACATGTCATAACCAAATTTGACATGCAGCCCCAATACTAGCATTGGTTTCCCGGAGGCACAAACATCCCAAGCACAACGAGATGAAGAGTTGCCAGGCTGTGTTTTGGATTTCTTTTGAAGTGACTCGTTTCACAGTTTTGTCAGTGTTTCACAGGTTCTGTCAATGCAATCATTTTCCAAACCCACTGAGGTTATCCCAGAAGTTGGCAGCTTTAAAATTTGAGGAGGCACAGATCAACATCGAGAAGGACATTGAGCAGATTTCGTCGTGGAGCCAACGGTTTGATGCACACTCTGCCCGGCAGGCTGTTCCAGGGTGTGTGTGTGTGTGCGTGTTGTTTGTGATGTCACTTACTTTGATGTGTGTGTACATGTTGATTTAAATTGATTTAGGAATTTCAAGTTTTTAAGAATATCAATGACAACTGCAAACTACAGCAGCATTCCATGTTGTTTCCCCGTCCTCGCCTTATGCTCTACCGGCAGGGCAGCTTGGATGTCAAGTACCTCCAGGACAGATATGCCAAAGGGATGGACCGTGTGAGCACACTGCTGAAGCACTCTCAACGCTTCATCCATGTGGATGATTTGACGGAAGCTGGCAATGATGTCATCGCACAGTTGAACCAACATGGAGCCCAATCGCTACTTGGCAAGATTTTTATTTAACAAAGGCATCACATCCCAAGTTTTATGATCACTAGAACTGACATGGCAAGATTTTGTTTCCCTGCTGACTCCTGAGGATAGGGCTCCTCATCTTGGATGCGACCATTTGGCCATCAAGCTTCTCATCAGAAACATATCCCAGCCTCGGTTGGAAACAATACAACATACAAACATGTGGTGGGAACATCATGATGATTTTGAATGCATGTTGTCCAGAATCTTAGCAAGCAACAGCTTAGGACCAACTGTGATCGATGAGGGCATCAAATTGGCATCACTGATCACAGCTGGCAATGACAAGTCTATATTGGTGGTGTTGGAGCCACAACATCATGGGAGCATGGACAAGCACACAATTGTGAAGCACCGGCGTCTCTTAGAAGACAAAATTATTGCGTGGCTTGTTTGCGCTTGTTGTCCTACTTGTGTTCCTTTTACAGTGGTGTGTGGTTTGTTGTTCGTGGTTTGGTTTTGTGCTCGAGTGTGTGCCCAAATGCCCAAGGACCATGGACTACTGGGAGTTCAGCATCAATTTTCACGATGACAATCCTCATGGCAATGACAAGCGTCGAACTTCTCAACAAGGTATCTTGATCTTGAACCCCATTTAGGTTTGCTATCATAGTTACCACCTGCTTTTCTGTTTTGTTGTTGCGTCAGCCTAACCAGAATCTAAGGCCTGGCTGCAATTCATGCCAACCAGAAATCATCGAAATGGCAGAAGAGCCGCATCCTGCTTGGGACCTTGGGGCCTGTGCCAAGGGCCAAACTTAGTGAGCTGGTGCACGTCGATCCCGATGCTCCAATGGCACCAAACCACCGTGTACAAAACCCAGTTGAAGAGATGTTGAACATAAATTTTAGCATGCTGCAACCCTTGCGCCACTTAAACCTGTGTGTGTTGCTTGTTTTTGGACCTGTGTCAGTTATCGAACCTATATCGAACCTCAAAGGTGCAACAACGTGGTGTTCCTGGAGCTGTTGCCATTCTACAACAATGCTTGCAAGGTGTGTCAGTACCTGAAGGTGCAGAAGTACACGTTTTCGATCTGACTCCAAACCGATTTGCTGAGTGGTCCCGTGCTGTGTGGGATCGTCAGCTGCACAACTTGAAGAACCCAGACGCATGTGTGGAGAAGTTCACTTACACGGGATACTTTTTGGACACCCAAGAAGCGGACAGCCAACGCAAGGACATGGTCGGACGAGGAATGGAGGACAGAGCAACTGTGTTTATGTCTATTTGCTGAAACACACATGTCTTGTTTTGAACATAGTGTTGCTTTGACATGCTGTAACTTGTTGTAACTTGTGAGAAGGACTGGTGGGACAGTTGTTCAGAGGCAGGAGCAAAGACCCGACCAGCTTCTGCCTTTGGTGAAGCACAGCCATGCTTGACCTCACTGACTGTTGCAGATGGTCTCCTGAAGCAACTTGTTGTGGAAACATTGTATGTTTGGAGTTTGGAGGTGATAGCATGTGTAAATAGTTGACACTGTTTGTTTGGACTTGCTACTTGGTTGCAAATGCTTTTTTACAGCTTGTCAAACTTAGGATTCCCGATGCGATGACAACACGTTTCAGTGTGGATGCTGCGCATGCGGCCAAGGTCAAGGTCTTGGAAACACAAGTGAAAAAGGCCAACACAACAGTGGTCAAGAGAGCGTTGAAAAACTCTGCTCCAACCCCAACCACTCAAACTCCTACTGCAACAGCTGGCACCACAAACCGCCAAAACCGAACATCATGTCAGCCAGAGTTCACAGACAATGACAAACCACTGGATGTGAGCCGTGTTGTTGATTTGGCATCGGTACCAGAGCAAGACTTTCGAAGCACACAGCAGTTTCTTGACAATGTTATTATTCTGTTGTTTGTGTTGTTTGAGCATGCTTCAGAATTCCCGTGTGTTTTTGTTTGCTCTCTTCTTTGCTTGGCTCCCTTACTCTTTGTATTGCTGAATGTAAATGACATGATCTTAGTTGGTGACTAAGGATCTTGGCTGTGGCTGTATATCCCCGTGGGCCATCCATCAAGATATGCATCAATGCTGGACTGGACCTATGGTTGGTCAACGAGGCAGACACTGATGCTGAGGTCGAAGCTGGTGAACTGATGGGCTTCAACGTCGGCAATTTCAAAGAGATTGCCTTGGGTGCCATAGCTGCATGCAAAGTGGTACAGCTGACATGTTGTCTCATGTTGTCACGTGTTGTCCCATGTTGTCACATGTTGTCACATGTTGTCACATGTTGTCACATGCTTTCACATGTTGTCACATGTTGTCAGGTACTGTCACATGTTGTCAAATGTTGTCACATGTTGTCATGTGATCTGATGACATGTTGTACATGCTGTTCAACTTCAAATTGGTAGATAAGACAACAATATAAAACAATGCATCTTTATTTAGCATATTGTCACAGGTGGTTCACCGAATATATCCTAACATTGTGAAGGGTGGTCAAGGTAATAAGTTGCTAACACCAAAATACACCAAACATGATCCACACAATGCTAAGTGCCAATGCTATGCTAAGTGCCCGACCAAAAAAAAAATGAGGTGTGGCAACTGCACCTCCAACCGATTCCTTGCCGTTCCTGATCTACAAGGATACGCAGTTGGTCAATTGGGTGACAAACAACGGCAAGGAGGTTCTGTGTCTTGCGGACCTACTGTGCAAGCTGGCGTCAGACCGGGGAGTGATGCAAGTGACTTTGGCCGACCATGATATGGAACAAATGGTGAAGGACCCATATTGGTGTATGTGACAACATTCTCATGGTGACAATGCTGGTGTGTTCAAAGTGCTTGCTTGTTCAAGGCTTGCTCAAGGTATCTCAAGGTGCTTGCATATGGGTGTGATGTTTGATTCAGCATGTTTGATGCTATGTGGTATTAAGCACTTTCCAATGTCTGACACAGGACAATGGAGATGTTCAGAACTTCCGCTACAAGCTCCAGCCGAAGCAAAGGGTTCACACTTTCGAACCGAAGCCATTGCCTCCAGATGCTGATCTTCAAAACCTTCGTGCATCTCAACTTGGGGCAGTCTTCTTCAAAGAGAACAAAATTTCCAAATTGCCTGCAAACGCTCACTGCGCGTTGACCTGGGATGTGTTTTCCTAAGTTGCGAGAGCTGTAGTCACATGTCTCTGTGTCACTCTGTCATATGTTGCTCTTTGTTTGATACAAATTTCATCACATTTCTCTCAGGTGCGTGTTGACAATGGAGCTCCAGCATGCGTCGTTGGTGTGAAACCCAAAATTTCACTGAACGCAAGCTTGGTGATGAAAGCCAAGACAGCTTACAAACTGTCCTAAATTTTGAAAAAATTGAGGTTTGGGTCTCTACGTTGATGCCCCAGCTGTTGTGTGGCAAATCAAGTGTCTCTAAAGTTCCAATGTTGTCAATGGGTTTCATTCATTTTATGTCCTACTAAAACAAAATAAAAACAAACAACACAATTTGTGCCAATGGGTCAGCAGCAGCGGCATGCAGCGGCAACGTTTGTTGAAGTTGAATCATTGAAAACAATGCATTCAAAATTTCCTAGTTACAAGCAGCGTGCTCTATGTGATGCAAAATGGACACATGTGTTTGCAAGACAGTTGCTTCTGTTGTAAACTTACTGATATCTTGACAGCATTCGCACACATGTTGACAGTTTGAGCATCTTAATTCAAAGCTTGATGGCGTGAGTAGTTCCAAAGGTCTCTTGTGATGTTGATTGTTTACAGCAATTTGGCTGCAGGTGCCCTGGCTTGAGGGTTTCGCTCCATGTTTTTAGCAAACGTTTCTTTAATGTTTCGAGATGTTGATGCGCTCTCTGATGAGCAAGGTGAGTCAGCACCAAAAAATGCAGTTGAGAAAAAGAAACCTGGAAGAAAGCCAGCACAGCCAAAAGAAACAAAGACAACAACCAGTGAGACCAGCAAGCCTGTGCAGCCAAAGAAACCAGCAAGCGTGAAAGCAAAGGCAAAGCCCAAGGCAAAGGGCGCAGCAGGGAGACCTAAGAAGAGTGCAAAGGCCGCGCCAAAACCCAAGAAAGTTGAAGACAAGGAAACACCGGAGAAAGAAAAGAAGTCTGACAATGAAGAAGCCAAAAATGAGAAAGAAAGTGAAACGGAAAATGCTGGCAAGAAAACAAGGAAGTCAGCTTTGAAGCGCCCAGCAGCCTCAGCATGCACAGCTGGCAGCAACTCCCCCATGAAACGACCTGCTGGCAATGCTCCACTTCGTGTTTGGAAATACCAGTACGGGTCCGGTGTCTACGGCTTCAAGAACTCAAGAAACAACAAAGAAGTGCTCAGGGTGGGGCGGTTTGCAAAATGTTTCAAAAGATTACATTTGTTGCAGGTTGGTCTCTATGATGTTCTTGACATGTCTGTTTGTTCAACAATTGTTTCACTTGAGATGGCAAATAATGATGCAATGTCTTTTTATGTTCTTGCCTGTATATTTCAGCCCTGACAGATGAAGCCTCGCCCTGGCATTCCAGACGACAAATTCCATGAGATCGCAGTTCCTTGACATGAAATAGTTTCACAAGATTGAACCTCATACAACTTGGAACTTCAAACATTTGTTTTTGTCATTTATGCTGGTGTATATGCTTTGTAGTCTTTTGTGCCGGCTCATGTTCACTATCTATATCATTGCCCATGCAAGGAGCTCTTGAAGAATGAGTTGCTGAAACATGATGGCCAGACTGGTCCGGCTTTGGCCATGAGGGTCTGACAGGGAGGGAGGGTGCAACAACTCAGTCCCACATGCAGCAGCCCAGTTACACATGATAAACAAACAGTGATGACAACATCTCAGCACAACATGGTTGCCTGCAGCCGCAGGATGCGCTACTTGATGCAGCCGAGAAAGAAGCGAAGAAGCAGAAGGATGACCAACATGAAGACAATGCAGTTGATGATGGAGACAACGATGATGGAGCATGCGTTGACGGAGAAGAAGCTGAATCGGAGGAGATCGAGGAAGTAGACGCAGTGGTGGAGACATAGGATGACATAGGATGACATAGGGCTTGCTAGGTTTCGTGGCTAGGTTTTGTCTTGAAGAAGTATCTTGAACAGATACATATGCTCGACGACAACGTGTGCGTTGCGATGGGTGAGCAGGGAAAAAGGTGCTTTGTGCTCTTGTGATGGGTGATTGTGAACTGTGTTTTGGGGATTGTTGGAAGACTCTTGTTAAGCATTGGTGTGTGTGCTATGTGGTTGGTTTAGGTTGATACTGTCAGCTCTTGAGTTGTTATCACTTTATTGCCCCATATAGCCCCATATAGCCCAATATAGCCCAATAAAAACCTGAACCCTGGTTACAAACCTGAACCCTGGTTACAAAGCAAAAATTTTATAAAATTGTAAAAGGCTAAGGTCTGAAGAAGCCTACAGTTAGAGCCTCACACATTATTTGGGATTCTCCCAGTCAGCCAAACCAAGTGCCGAAACAGTAAATGATGTTTGAATAGGTATTATTATTTAATATGTTTTTATTAGAGCTGTAGTCTGTGAATATATTTCCAAAATAATAACCTAGGATACTTACTGCGGCAAGAAGCTTTGAAGAGAAATTTCCGAGTTACCGACGGCTCAAGACATCACACACTCAAGACTTGAGATGTACGTGCAAAAAAAAGATCAGCTGATTCAGGCCAAGGCTGAGTCAGCTCATTAGGTCTGCAGGTCCTTCGTGATAAATTGGTCTCGCTGAGGCAAAAGGCGTTGCTGCAGCCCTGTTTGGCAGGCCATTCTTGTCAAACTGCTACATGGCTGTGCCATGACGCGCTGCAATAAGTATCACCTTCAGGAATCAGGTCACCATCATCAGCAAATAGTTTTAATGTAGTACTGTCATTGTCATCATGATAAAAAATGCCTAGTTAAGTCATCAGCCTTTCATCATCACCAAGACCATCGTTGTCATCACCATCATCACCATCATCATCATGAACATCATCATGAACATCATCACCATCATCACCATCATCATCATCATGATCATCATCATCATAACCATCATCACCCATCATCACCATCAGAATCACCATCATCATCATGAACATCATCATGAACATCATCATCATCATCACCATCACCATCACCATCACCATCATCATCATGAACATCATCATGAACATCATCATCATCATTACCATCATCACCATCATCATCATCACCATCATCATCATCATCATCATCACCATCAATCATGCATCATCATAGCCTCACACTTGGCAACCCGGTTCACTTTGGCAACCCGGTTGCAAAGAAAACTCCTTCCCAGTGGATGACAATGAGCTGATCACGTACAAGAAGGATACGAGAGCCCGGCCTAGCTGGAAAACGATTGGTCAACGGCTTCACAGAAGCGCCGAGAGTTGCCGTGCCAGATGGTTATGGCTCAAATCAACCGGCCGTGACAAGACCAACGTGATTTTTTGTTCCTGCTGTTCGGGGGTTTGCTTTGTATCCAGGGGTTTGCTTTTTGAGCATGCCTCTGGCCAATGACCAGTGACAGTGCATCACATGATTTGCACCACTGCCTCTCTTGATGCGCACCAGTGCATCACTTGACATGATTTGCGCCACTGCATCTCTTGATACGCACCAGTGCATCACTTGGACAGGATTTGCATCACTGCATCTCTTGATGCGCACCAGTGCATCACTTGCTGTGACCCTATTTGACATAAACTTGCCCTGCTCGCATTAACTTGTTGCAGGGCCATAGGGCCATGCGAGATCATTGCTTGATAGCTCTGTTAGTTTGTGTAGATCTTGACCCGATCACCTACTTGTGCGCGCTCATGCGGTGCACATTGCGCGTGGGAAAAAAAACCTAACCATATTTTAAGTGTAGACTAGGTGGATGCAGCTCCACATGTTTTGTTGTGTTTCGCACATTGGGGCAATTGGGGTTAGTGTTTTTTTCTGCGCTGGCCCACCTGTGTGTGTGGTGGCTCAAAACTTCGACATCTCTTGTTGAGGCCTGGAGGCCCAGATACTTTGCTTTTAATTTTGGCAATTGAAAGAGTTAAACTTGAGACTTGTTTTTGTTTGCTTTGAAAACTTTAAACATGACAGTTGGCTCCACGAAGGTCATTGCCCTAGTGATATCGTGAAAAACACAGGCCGGGGTGCCATTTGCTCACTTTTTTTAGTGTCTAAGTGATTATGGCAACCACTGGTCCGAAACAATCTACTGTGTTTGACATGCGAGTTTGGTGCAATTTTTGAAACTATGCCAGGCATATGCGTCCCTGTTTTTTCTACAAGTCCAATTCTCAGAATTGTTCACTTGGATTCCATCGTGCGGTCTGTAATGGGTTAGACTTGATGCGGGACATGGCTATTCATGTGTGACATCCGCTGGCATTTTCCATCACCAGAACGGTAAGAAAAACAACATGCAAACTATGAGGGAACCATTTGTTTATATCATCTTGTACCAACTTTTTCTAAAGTGTCATGTGAGGACAAAACAACATTTTTGCATGCCACTGTCACAAAAACCGAAAAACATTAGTAGAAACAGATCGTTGCCGTTGCCTTGGGATCTCCAGACTCAAGGCCAGCTCTTTGCTGCGGAGTAGTAACTAGTGCTGGTGTCTTTGCATTGTTTCTGGTGATGGCCAGGCCATTGGTACTACTGTGGATAGCTTTGCCTGTCACTGAGAGATCTGTGTGTGCCATGCAGGAAACATCAGAGAAACAAATTCTAAGTCTAAGGTCATAGAAAGAGCTTGGGATTCTCCGCCGCGGCCTCGCTTCATGTCAAGCCAGGCCAGACCAAGAAAGTGAGAGTTGTTTCAAGGTTTTTTGTTCAAGGTTTTGCTCAAACCAGTTGCTTGGCAGGAACCACAAACACCGCGATCCAGAACACCGAAGACTAGAGTTGCATCCTCAATGTCCTCTGGCAAGGTATCCCAATCCAGCGTGTATCAAAAGCAAATTGAAACCAATTGTTTTTTTGTTTTTCTTGAGGTGAGAGAAGATTTTGAGAATTCTCAATTTCGTCGAAAGGCCTGGAGATCCATGCAACTTCCTTTCAATCATGTATCTTAACATACACACATATATATATATATGTATATGCATATGTATATGTATGTACCTCTTGGTTCAATTCCAATTCCAATATAGATATAAATATGTCTATATATTTAAATCTGTGCTGTATAGATCTTATCATCTTTCATGCTTGCAGCATATCCATGCAATATGTTTATTTGTGAATCCTGATTGTATCCTTGAGAATGGTGTTTCGAAAACACGCTTTGTCCTTTACGACCATTGTTTTCTGACCAGGATGCGATCGTGGAGTGGTCTCCTTTGTCTGATACTGAGGCAGTTTTGACCAAGACCCAGTCTAGTTCTGTGGGCTCCATCCAGGTTAAAAAAGATCGAAGACTGCGCTCTTGGAGAATCCAATGGAAGGCCTGTGGTCCGCAACCTGCAGGAAGATTTTGCTGGCTCGCAGGAGTCGACACAGCCAGAGCTTTTGATGCATTTTGACATTTTCACCATGTCTCCTATTCCTATCCATTCAACTTCACAAATGAAAAACACAACCTGATCCTTCCTAGCTGAGGATGGGAAGGCGACGATGAGCTGGGGTTCAAAGTAAATGTCTCACACTCAGTGAATTTTCGTTTGATGGGTTCAGCTGGATCACATACCAGAGGCACAAATTGGTGTAAGGATGTTGATGACACCTGCAACCATTTATGATATGAGCACCAAACTCAGTCCAAATGGGTGTGCTTTCAGATTAGGTGCTGCAATGTGAGCTGGTGCGCAGTTTATTTGTTTTATTCCCAGAGTTTGCTTGCGATCCTTTCCTAGGCGGCTTCATTTTGAGGCCAGCTGCGCTGAATCTCAGGACTTGGATCGGTGGGAAAAAATCAAATCACTGCAGCAGCCCACGGCAACATTTTGATCAATGTGAGCGTGAGTGAAAGATTCAGTGAAAGATACCAAGACATGTGCATTTGCAAATCTTCACAACCGGCATCCAGTAAGAAGTTGAACCTTTAAACACTTCAAACGTGTTACTTTTGGTTCTGCAGCCTTCCGGCCAAGTGATCATGTCTCTCGGTGATGTCACAGAACTGAGTGAGCCACGGCCCCAGTCTTCGTACTTTGATTTCAGAATCAGTGTTCCCAACGGCATGATTCTTTTTGTCAATCGTAATTGAAATCGTGTGTTTCCAAGTTCCCGTGACGAAATGCCAACTTCAAGTTCTTGTGCTGGCGTGGCATATGCCAAGGCCATGACATGTCAGGGTGCAAATACATTCTATATTCTCTCGACCATGTGCCGGCATTCCGGTCAGGCTGCAATGAAGTTCCTAAAGTTTGGCTGCCTGAGCGGGAAAGGGAAGGTCAAGGCTTGGAAGCCTCGGTTGCATCCAATGAGAGCTTGGAAGAAATGGAGCATCAAACTTGTGGCTTGACAATCTTTGTGTCACTTCTAATTAGTGGTTATGTTGTCGCTTACATTTGCACACCACCGCTGTTGGAGCAGTTTGTGAATTAGACATGTGTCCACCAATTCTCTTGGAACACTTTGTGAACTGTCATGTCATCCCAGGTTACAAAAAAGCCAAAGAAAACTGACCGAATCCCCAAGAAGGGGGCCATGGTAAAGGGCAAGAGCATGATGCTGACAAGCTTTGGCACAATTCGTCCGGTTCCCAGGCCTTGTGATTTTCAAGCCCAAGTTTTGCCGACTTTGATTGAGCCTGCCAGGGTGCTTTGGATCAACCACGGCTGCCAATGTCAATTTCCTTTCCGTGCGCGGATCTCGGGACCGCTTGTTTCATGTCATAGTTACTGTTTGCATACTATTTTGCACATTTTTGACATCAATTTGTATCCACAAGTTGATTGTGGCAGGACTTTGCGACGCAGGTCCATTACTGGACCGAATACCGGGAGCAGTGTGACATGATGAAGCGACCCTATGCAAGATACGTCACACCAGCGCTGGCCGAACATATGGCTGGTGAGGAACTCAAAGAATGTCATATTTGTTAAAATTAGTCATTCTGTCCCTTTTTCCTTTCTCTCCCCTTCAGGTGTTCCGCTGCAGTGGACGAACCCCACCACTGGTGCTGTGAGAGAGCCCCCCTGTTGGCACCTTCCATGGTTAATGCCACAGGGGCCAGAGGCCAGTCTATGGATGTTGTCAACAATGCATGTTTGTTTTTGTTCCTGCAACAGGTGAACCGGCACAAGGTTGTGTCCCTCTTCTCTTGGGTCCTTGGATTAGAACTCGGCCTGGGTGGGTCTGGTGCTCAATCAAAATCTTGAAACGGCGGTGAGCCTTGAAAGAGATTGTTTTCCAATTACTATGGTTTGCGGTTTGCATAGAAAGGCATGTCGAACCCTTGGCGTTTGCCCTGCTCTCAGACCTTGGCATCTTTGTGATTTCAATGCTGCCACAACCTTCTTTCATGTCTCTTTTATTTTTGATAGCGTATATCGCTCTGAGGTTGAAAAGTCACCATTCTGCAGAAGGGTCATCGCGTCCCGTGTTGCTGAAGGACATTACAAGTCAGGAACCCCAATTTTCGAGGATGTTGAGAAGTTCGAGGCGACAGACTTGGGAGAGGCTGCCGCCGATATCTCTGGATATATCGGCGGCTTTCCATGTCAGGCTGGGTACCAAAACATTCAAAATTGATTGATTGGCATCAATGTTGTCTTTATTTTTTGTTGAGTTTGATGGTTGAAAGTCTTTGGTGAATTTCTCTTGTCAGGGCACGTCGCGGGCAGGGTTCAAACATGGACTTCAAGACTGCCGATCGGGACTGCTTCGCCACTTCTGGCGACTCTGGGACACCACCCCCAGTGTGAACCTTGCATGCATATATGTTTCAAACCTTGCAAAACCATGCCAAGCCTTTGGGAAACTTTCTCAAGCATTTTCAAACATGTTCCAAGCCTCTTTCAAAGTTGTGTCCGAGAGCCCTTTGGGAACTTAGGCGATTCTTGTTCTTGGAAAACGTTGGGAATATCTTGTCGAAAGAGCTTCACAGCATGATGAAATACCTTCTCCAGGATGCAAGAGTCATTCAACTCATGTGTGCCGGTGTAGAATGCTTATTTTTTTTAAGGGGCTCAATTCTTTCTTCATATCCTGGCAGGAGGTGGAAAGGCGAGGTCTGAGCTGCCGGTGGGTCACCTTGAACGGTCATGATGTCGCAGCTCCTGTAGGGCACCCAGTTGTTCTTGTTTTGCCGTAATCTTTTTGATTCCATGTTTCGCCGTGTTTCTATTGAGGTATGGCGACAGCGGACTTTCTTTCTGGTCCAGAGAAAGGACTTTGACTTCTTCCAGGCACCATCAACCAAATTTCCAGGCATCACTAACCGATAGTTTTGCAAGTATTTCAAATGTCAACATGTGGATGCAATCAACTTTGAACATGGAGGGGCTGAAGCTGAATGACATCGAGCACCTGAAAACGTGGCCCGAATGCGCGTGGCACCCAGAGAGCAGGCCTTTGCTTTACCGCTGGCTTGCATCGGAGAGTTCCAAAGAGGACCAGGAGCGCCTCCGCTGTGTCGGAAACATCGTCATGCCAGATATGGCATATTTAGCTTTGAACTTGCTTGGACATGGTGCTGCACCATAAGATCACCCACCAGTCCTTCGATCTTAATTGACAAAGTCATGTGAAATTCAAGCCACTTGGTTGGCGCTAGGGGCTGCTTGACCAGCTCTGTTCGCATTGATGTGGCGAAAGGGGAAAATAGTTATGATTCTGATTGCTTCAGACAGCAGCTTACACCAGCACCCAAATCAACTTGGTGAAGGTATCATTTGAAACAGTCTTGGATTGTCTCAAACACTGGCGCCCAATCAACTTGGTGAGAATCATGTGATTTTTGAAAGGCATACTGTGATGTGCGGTGTTCACAACCATTTCTTTGTTGGCTTGAATCCATTCACCCTGTGCAGTGATAGTTTTGGGCCCAGAACTGACATCCCTCAGGGCAGGCCTGATTCCTGTGTGCCACTGTCATGTTTAACAGCTGGACTTCGACTTGCGATGCTCCTGTGAAGTCATGGCAGAAACTTTGCAAAGGTTTGCAGCTGATTATATTGGTGTACTGCCTGTGGCTCCAAGCTTTACACTGCTCAGGGTTCAAACTTCAAACCATTCCTGGATATGCCCGGGGATATACTGTACTGTCGGAGTGGAAATCGGTCGACCATGCATTCATCACTCACACGTACATAGAAGCAGTGATATTCAAAGACCATCTTGGTGCATACATAGATACATACATACATACATTCAATCATTTATTGATGTATTTAATCCTGCACACCCACAGCCATACCAAGAGATCAATTGGCATCAAAGTATTCAAACAGCAGAGAGGCACAGAGAAATGGCATAAACATGTTGGAACTCAAAAACAAAGACTGAGCGGCATAGTCTGTGCACCTGTTCTTCTGCGGAGTTCTTGACACTGCCTGAGACCCAGGAAACAGAATTCCAGTCCTGTTCCCAGCATCAAGCCAGTCAGTATAGCCTAGGTCAAATGGTCAAACGGCCAGCGACTGGTGTGGGCCGTTTGCAAACATGTTGCTGAATGTTGACGCCTTGAGTGATGATGAAAACAAGAAAGCCAACTGCAACTCCTTGCATTTCCCTGTTTTAGTGCCAGACCAGCCACCAAAGAACCAGCAAGTGGCAAAACGGAGACCTGCGTTCAAAGCGAAGGTAAAGTTTGTCCCCAACAAGGGCTTGGACACCAGAACACTCCGCTACCGAGTCGATGGGCTGTGCGGTTGTTTTGGTGAATGCTTTAAACCATTCAGAGAGTAGAGCTTGTTTCTGGGGTTGGTGAAGATTCAAAAGACTCTGAAGGCTATGAGCAAACTCGAGCAGGGCAAATATGTCGAGCGCTCAACACAATGTCATTCTATGTGCAAACTTGCAATTCCCACCTTTTTGCGGTCATGTCAAATCATTTCAACCTTTTGGAGGTTTTCAACCTGATGCGTGGACAAGACACTTCGTGCAGGGGCTGTCGACACTTGCATCTACTTGGCCATCCCGTGTGCAACAAGGGTTTCATGCGTGTGCTGTGCTTGGAATTGGCAAGAGCCGGTTTCGTGTTTTCAGTGATGCTGTGCGAGATGGCCGTGATACATGCCCTTTGGATGGAAGGTATATGCCTTGTAGCTCCAAGAAACAATCTGAAAAGAGGGCTGCTGTGCATGACTGGCTCCACAATCTCTACACAACTGCTGGGGAGACACTTCCTGATTCGAATCATACATCTTCCAACAAGCGTCCCAGACATGGAAAGTTCAAATTTGATGATGAAAACATGGACCGATCAAAGCTGAGACACGTACCACCAGGGAAGTTCGTGGACTACTTCCGTTTATGCTCTTCAGACCTCAAGGACATCAAGATCTCCAGAAAACTTTTCTTAACCGTCGGCGACCCAGTGTGCAGGTTATGACAGATGATGTATGTTGTGAACCTCTCCATCTTCGCAACATATCATAATCACATGTTTCTGTGCCATCACAACATGCTATATATGGGGCTTTCATGGCAGTTACTTGACTTGACTTGATTTAAGGTGTGGATGGAGGACTTTCGGAGTCTGCTCAGAATCAGAGCCAATTCCCATCACAGCCGGTGTGCCATCTGCGTGAGGCACCGCCTCATAATCAAACGCCTTCCTCAAGGGCCAGGTCGCCTGGCGCAACTGGAACAGTACAAAGCTCACCTGAATAGGCAATACCGTGACCGACAGGTCTACTGGGGACATCGGGCAAAGAGCCGTAGTCAAGCTACATCAGGTGTTCCAGTCAGCCACATATCAGTCATCCTGGATGGGACGGATCAACAAAAACACTCATACCCAAAAAGTGCTTCGATGTCCAGCAAAGAGTTCTCATCATGGAATCGACCACGGCTTGCTTCTACAACAGTCATAGCTCATGGCCATGCTGTGGTAATGGGGTTATCCCCTCAAAATGTTGCTACAAGTGGGTCTCACACAATGGAGTTGGTGGCCTATCTCATGACAAAACCGTTGAACTACATTCACTGGCCCAATGTCTTCCTCCACTTGGAGGCAGACAATTGCTCAAAGGAGTTGAAGCACCAAACCTCATTGAGGATGATGGGAACCATGGTGGCGACTTTCCGCCTCAGGGGATGTGAGTTTTCATATCTCTCCAGTGGGCACTCCCACGAGGACATCGACGCCTACTTTGCTGTATGCTCAGCATATCTTGATCGATTCCCCGAATTGTGGTGCATAGATGACTTTCGAACATGTTTGCAAGCAATGCTTTCAAACAAGCAAGTCCGGATGAACGAGCCGATCAGAGAAGTTCTTGTTTTTGACCGTTTTCGAGATTGGAAACATGTCTGCAATGTGGGTTTTCTTATTCTTTCAGCCAAACATCAAACTGAGTGAACATAAACTGTTTTCCGAGGAAGCTGCACTATGGAAACCTCTTGGAGCATGTGCACTTGAAGGGAATAGGTGGCCCTGGTGCGCCACATGTTTTCCGACTCGAAAGGTTGAGGGACACAGGACCCCAAATCGCATTCCATGTGAAAGTTGATGTTTCTTCCTGATTTCCAGCTCTCCATCAGGACTGGCCTTTGAAGACTTGGATTCAAAGTTTTGGCGACGACGGCGGCTGCCTCATGGTGCAAATGATGTTGTGCTCAGGACTGGTTCAGTATGAGCGCATTCTGAAAACTGTCACCAGAAACTCACAAACTGCTCAACATGATCACATGATGGAAAGGGAAAACCTTTTATCACTTACAGGACACAGCGGTTTATGAGCGACACCACCTACCACGGGAAGGTCTTTTGGTACCTGCCTGCATGTGTGGCTGCCGAAGTAGCCTTGCAGCCACCGCCTCCAGGGCATTTGAGCCTTAAGGGTCATGAGTCATGACACTTTTTGACATGGGTCTCCATGGCCAAGCTCTCAATAAATTAGCAAGGGCTGAGTCGCATTTCTCAACAGTGAGGAGTTTTGAACCGAACCCGGTGCCTTTCAAAAATTGGCAAAAGATCGAAAGCTCTTCAAGCTTGGCTCCTGTGTGAAAAAAACAATGAGCGGATTATCTCAAACTTGGCATTTTTACAGTGAATGCTGACAGCGACAGTAAATTCAGATGTCACTTGAAAGGTGTCACTCGCAACTTTTGGTTTTTCTTAGGCCGAGCCTTCCAGAGGCTAGCGGCTAGCTGGGTGCAAAATATGGAACATATTGGAAAAACATTATCAGGATTATTTTGAAAGTGGCCCTGCAGAAAAGATCACCAGCAATCAAACAGCATCAAAAACGCTTGTATCAGGGAGATTGTTTTGACTTTTTATTTTAAGAAACCAACAACAGTCCACTGTGCCCCCGAGCCTTTGCTGGAGGCACCGTCGAAGAATGGAGCCGCAATCCAAAGGAAATAGCGCTGGTTGGCGCAGTGGATATTTGTATGGTTTTTTGTAGGACTGCTGTTGCGTAAATGTTTCATAAACAGCAACCAGCACAGAAACCAATTCTTTGGGTTTTATTTCAAGCAGAGTTGAAAAGCCGCCCTTCAAGCGGCCGACTTCAAGAGCAACAGCTTCAGAATATTTTTCTTAGCTATAGGGCAGGCAAGATCCCAACTCTGCAATCTGAATTTATATCTTATACCAGAAAACCGTTTTAGGGAATCAACAGGAATTTGGGAGGAGTAAGCTGGCGGTGAAACCAGACAAAATGCACATACGTTTTGGCCCACTTCACAACTAGCAAACGGAGCATTGCAAGTGTGTTTTAATAAAACATGGTTGAAGGAAGAACATGGTTGAATCATATCAAACACGTAGTATCAAACTGAACTTGTTTAGGCTCAAGGTTCTTGGCACAACATTGCCGGATTGTGCAATAAATATAGTTGCAAAACAAATGAGCTGAATGATCCAAGAAAAAGGCAATGCGATTGCTCATGGTTGCATCAGGTGTTGCACTTGCACATGGTCACGTCAAGGGACTTACTTGCTCATGGTCACAGCAAGTGATGCACTAGTGCGCATCAAGAGAGGCAGTGGTGCAAATTATGTGATGCACTGTCACTGGTCATTGGCCAGAGGCATGCTCAAAAAGCAAACCCCTGGATACAAAGCAAACCCCCGAACAGCAGGAACAAAAAATCGTGTTGGATCCACCACGTCCTGAGGGAGACTAGATGGTTTTCACAACCTTCGTTGGCCAATTTGCTGCCTCGAAGTACAATTTGCCGTGACGCCATCGTGAAAAATCGGTGCCCCAGTTTTGTTGGGTCCTTTCTGTTTTTCCTCTTTCTTTTCCATCGTCTTTCTTGGATCCATTTCCTTCTCTTGGGTTTTTCGTCTCTGGCCGTTTTTCCTTTCCTCCTCTTGGTCCTCCCCTCTTCTGTCTCTCCTCACTCTTCGTTTTCTTCTTTTCTTTCCCTCGGTTTTGTTCCTTTTCCTTCTTGGTGCTCGCTTTGATCTCTTCTTGGTTTTATTTCTGCAGCCTGTTTTGCTACCATGTCTTCCGCACCTGCCCCTTCGTGGCCCTGGCCTTGTCGTCCCAGTCAACGACCTTGGCATCCACCACGGGCTGAACGTGATTATCTACCTCACCATCTTCGATTCCCTCCTCGCCCTGTTTTGGTGATCATTGACTTCTCACATTTGTCCTCGTTATCTGCACAATTTCGCTAGTACTCAGCCCTGGATCGTGACATTTACGACAACCTGACTGGCTATGCAGAGCACGCTATGTGGCAAGTGTCCAGGCATCTTCATCCCAACAACCTCGACACAACCAAAGTGGATGATCTCCTCAAGATGGTGTCTCATCGTTGTATGGATCAATGGCAAGTGGTAGTTGCTCCTCACACCATTCAGCTCCACTATGAAGACGACCAAGGCTTTGAGGTTCCCTTACAACCGGACCACTCCATCAAGAGAGTCCTGTCTACTTGCCGCCCTGACTGGCCTCGCCGTCAATATGACGCCTGGTCCAGCGTGAATCACTCGAATCAATGGGTTCCCTTTATGCGCCGACTTATTTGTAAAGTATAGGTTTATGATATTTGCCGAGAAAAGTGGTGCCGCCTACTTGTTCTATGATGACTCTTTTCTATTTGTTTCCTGAGTCCAGCTGTTGCAGTTCTTTCCGTTGTCATGACTCTTCACTTCTTCGTTCGACCTTACTTTTGCCTCGAAGCCACTTCCTTGCTCTGATGTTCCTATTTTGCCACCATGTATGTTGAACGTTCTCGCTCTCGTGATGATCCGCCCTCTTCGCCACCTGATCGCTCTCATCACCATTGGCCTGCTCATTACCAATCTCAACTCCCTGTTCCACCGAGCTCTTCTACAAGTTCTGACGCACCGGCATGGCGCGATGTGGTTATCGTGGCGGAGGTCTCTTACCTGGCTGATGAAAATTGGAATTTCTCGGCTATGCACCCCTCGAACCACGTTCCTCTTTCCATGATGGAGGAGAAGGCTCTTTGGCAATATACCCGGTATGTATACTCTAACCAGGTCGACACGTACACCTTCGATCACCTTCTTTCCGGCATTGCTGAGCGGATTGAAGAGCAATGGCAGATTGAGATTAGCCCAGACGCCTTTAGAACTAAGGTATGACGAGAATCAGGGCTTAGAAGTCTTCCAAGTGACTCCTGATCAACCATTTTGGAATCTTCGCAATCTTCTCGATGAATATCGTCCGCTTTGGCAGACTCATCAGTTTAGTACTACTACATTATATGGCAGTCAATTTCTTGCAGGTCATCACTTGAATGACCGGGTCCCGTTTACATGCTATATTTCGTGTCACTTGCACGACCCAAGTTGCATCCTGCCTTGACATCTTTACAGCGATGCATAAAACAGTTGCCTGCTGGTTCCTTGTATGTCTTTTTTTCCCTTGAGCTGCATTTCCCTTATCTGATTTTTCTTCGTGGTAGCTTACCTATCAACACTTTTGTGATTTTCAGTCCTGCCAATTTCACTTGCCTTTCTCTTCACACTCACTATTGTTGGTCAGCATTTGTGGGTTCAAGATGTCTAGCTTCAAGCGTGACGCAACCATGGCTCACCTCCCTTGGCCTTTACATCTCGCCCTGAACCTTCCAGTCCGGCTTCTTCTCCTTCGGCACCCGCGCTGATACTGCCGGCTTCGACCTCTTCCGCTCCGAGTGCTGCGGACCCGACCGATCCTTTGCCCACCTCCATGGAGTACAGCACGACCTATGGTACTCCTCCGCAATCGTCTTCGGGAACCTCTTTTCCACCCCCCTTCGTTCCTGATACTACGGATGGTGCTTCATATCCTGTCCTCAATCATTATTCCCAGCAACGTCGTTACCCCAAACATCAGTTGATGTTCACTGTGGTTGAATGGAATGGTGGTACTCTGACAGCCTCTCGGGACTTGTTGGTTACTGAAACCAACCTCGAAACAGGACGACCGAGGGAACATCAAATTGAATTTTTCTTTTTCAAGTTGGTGGGAGATTGGTCCCAAGCTCAGCGAATGGGCAATTATTGGCGTCAGCACTATGGATTGGACACCTACCCCATTGATGATGCTCCTTCTTCGTCTCCGACAGCTCCGCCGACTTCTACGACTCCCACCACTCTGGTGTCAGTGGTCCGCCTGATTCAGGAGATTCGTGATATTCCTGGCGCAACATCTCTGGACGACTACCGCTCTCAATTGATCGACTTGGTTCAACGCTCGAATGTCATGTCCTTTTTCAGCCCTCTTCAGTTGACAAACCTGGCGATCCAATTCCAACAACTTTCGGAGGTTGTCGCCTTCCTTGAACCTCCCCCTCCGGACACGTCTTCCTCTATGGCAGCCCATCCTGCAGATGACGTCACTTTGACGAATGTTGACGACGCCAACCTGTGAGGGGCCTTTTCACCCTTTCTCTAATCTCATGGTAGATTCTTCAGGTCGTTTTGCATCGTCTCCTTTTGTGATTTAGATGCCCGCAGCCCTGATCTTCCAAAAAGGCCCTGCTTCGGCAGGGCGTGTGTGTGTAACCTCTGAATAGAGGTAAAACTTCTGACCGTTCTCTCTTTCTTTTTTCTGCGTTTCATTAGATTGCAGGGGGATGGAGTGTGCCTCAGNTAACCTCTGAATAGAGGTAAAACTTCTGACCGTTCTCTCTTTCTTTTTTCTGCGTTTCATTAGATTGCAGGGGGATGGAGTGTGCCTCAGATGTCTCCACCCAACGAAGACGCATCTGTTGCACAGTGATATGGATTCTGGACGCAGAATCCACGTACCTGCACATTCAATTTTCATTTTTCGTCGTGGCACGGGGCTANGTGATCCTGCACTGTTGCTGCAATCTGTACTACTCATTTTTGGATACTTATTACTGCAAGACGATGACCGGTTTCTCGATTATTTTATTTCTTCGCTCGAATTTCAACTACCACAATCTCTCCATTTCACAGCTCCAATCCTGTCAGGTTTACTGAGGTGTGTTTTGCACGTGAAATGCACTCTAGCTACCCAATTCGTGAAGATGTTTCTGTTCAAGTGTGTGAAAGAGTTGTGTGTGTGACAAGGGTCTGTGTGTGAAAGAGTTGTGTGTGACAGAGTTGTGTGTGAAAGATTTGTGTGTGAAAGGGTTGTGTTTGAAAGTGCTGTGTGTGACAGAGTTGTGTGTACGTTGTATGTGCAGGNTTGTGTGTGACAGAGTTGTGTGTGAAAGATTTGTGTGTGAAAGGGTTGTGTTTGAAAGTGCTGTGTGTGACAGAGTTGTGTGTACGTTGTATGTGCAGGTGCTGTGTGTGAAACCATTGCCAGCCCAGCGCCGTAAGTGCCATTCCTGCCACGCGAAAGTAAGGCAGATGCCACCAAGTGCCACGCCTGCCACACAAAACGAAGGTCCATGTCGCCAAGTG
>BGPT01000764.1:355253-391037 GCA_003297045.1 Symbiodinium sp. clade C Y103 | reverse complement strand
GCGCCTGTTGCCTGCCCGTTTCTTTATATGAATAAGTTCTTGGTGTTCTGACTACATTCTGTAGCTCTTCTAGCCTTCTTTGCTTCCCTGTCTCTCTAGTCTCTCCACAATCTGCTCCTGCCTCCCCGTCCGTTGCACTTTGAGACTTCAAGTTGAACCTCTCTTCTGGGGATTCCGGATACTCAACGTCATCAGCACGTTTCTTCTTCTTTTTCTTCTTCTCTGTCGAAGGTGGCTCTGGTTCTGCAGTCTTCATTTTAGCTGCTGCTTCCTGCTTTGCTTTCTTCCTTGCCTTGCTCTCCTCCATTGCTTGCTCAACCCATTCATCCTCATCCATATCAGTTTCATTAACTTCGGCAGCATCAGCAGCTGTCTCTGTAGGTTCTTTCTTGGTACGTTTTTTTGCAGGTCTCGTTTCCTCTGGTGTGGCATCTTCGTCAGGTCTCTTTTCCTCTGCAGCCTCTTCGTCTTCAGCTGTCTTTCTTTTCTTTGGCCGTTTCTCTTCCCTCTCTGGAACCTCTGGCTCTGCTTGCTTTCCTTTCCTTACTGTCTTGCCTGCTGCTTTCCCTCCACCATGTTTGCCATTTCCCTTGTCTCCTTTGCTTGCAACGCCTTTGCCCTTTCCCACATCACTGTCTGCTCCTTTGCCTTTGCGTGTGCCCTTTGTTGCACCTTTGGTTTTACCTTTCACAGCAAGTGCCAACTCTGGAGACGTCTTCGAAGCACAGCGACGGATTTTTGATGGTGGAGTGAAGAACTCCTCGTCAGCCCTGAGTAGGAAGGCAAGCCAACTTGAATCCATATAATATATGATGCAATTTATGGTCATGCATAGTTGCAGAGTTCAACAGGAAAATCCACCCAAGAGCTGCTAAATGCTCCCAAGGGTCATCTTGGGCTGGAAAAAAAATCCTTAGATGGCAAATCATGAATTTCACGAAATTTCACGTTGCGGCTGTGTCATAAATGATTCATCAAATCTTTTTCACGAAATTTCACGTTTTCCGATTTTCACATTTTCTGGAAACACATGTGACTTCGTGAAATTCACTCTTTATTTCATGAAATTCATGTTTGNCACGAAATTTCACGTTTTCCGATTTTCACATTTTCTGGAAACACATGTGACTTCGTGAAATTCACTCTTTATTTCATGAAATTCATGTTTGTTTCATGAAATTCACGTTCATACCGAACCCACGACGTGAAATTCACGTGATGTGCCCACTGTTCTCTGGTAAAAAACGTGAAATTCATGTCCAATGCTTCAGACCCCACGTGAATTTCATGTTCATACCATACTTGATTCGTGAAATTCATGCGAGAATCACTGATGTGTTTTGCTTTGGCAACTGCCATCTTTTTGCAGCTGAAAAGCCCCCAGGGACAAAATGTCCAAAGTAGATCTTGATCCCGTAGCGGCCCAGTCTTCAGTTCGACGTACAAATATTACCATACGCCATATATAACGTACGAGGCATGGTCACATCACACGGAAAAGATGCACAAACCACACATATATGTGATCCCCATCAGTGTTGAGCAGCGCAACTGCACTTTTACCATTTTCCCCCCAAGTTTGAAAAGCCTGGCAGGCGCAAGGGTCACAATCCCAAGACGCAATCGATGCCGCTGTCATCGGACTCTTCACCGATGTCCTCGAACTGCAGGCCAGCATCGGGTTCGATTGGAGGTCTGGTTGCTTTCCTGGGCCCGGGTGCATTCACATGTTAGACACTTGGATCCACAGTGGAAATACATAGGAGCATGCCTGTGGTGATGTCTTATTCTTTAGAGTGTTGCCAAGCTGCACATGTTCACTCAGAAGTGCGCTAATCTGACAGGAGGAAATGTTTCAGAATTTGAAATGGTTGCAAATCAAAGCAGTGAGTGACATGCAGCCAAATTATCCTGCCTTCAGTCCAAAGTTGATTGGATACTCACCAGAAGCTGTAAGGTGTGGCCCCCCTTTGACTTTACGCACACCATTACGGTCACGGTATTTGCGAACCAGCTTCAAGTTGAGATGAGATTTGAGTCGCGCCAGTCTTTCCCTGGCAGGTGAGAAGGAAGTGGACGGCAATTGCATTGTTGGCTGCAAGGCAGGGCAATTTGACTTTGAAAATCCANGATTTGAGTCGCGCCAGTCTTTCCCTGGCAGGTGAGAAGGAAGTGGACGGCAATTGCATTGTTGGCTGCAAGGCAGGGCAATTTGACTTTGAAAATCCAAGCTACCATGTTCCTACCCTTTTGAAACACACCGGAGCTAGGCCCCAGCAACCACTGAACTGGGGTACAATTTCCAATTATCTTCTGCATCGAAGTTGATGGGGTAAGCTTTCAACACGTGAACTGACACAAGTGGTGAAAACCCATGCCTTTGCATGGGGTCAACTTGCGTTCCAAGGGCAAGAAGGTATGGAGCAGTGGTATACAACGTCACCCGTTTCCTTAGGCATTGACATGGTTTTTGAAAGCACCAAAACACTCTGGAAGTTACAAACAGAAAGAGAGGATGGCATTTTNGTGGTATACAACGTCACCCGTTTCCTTAGGCATTGACATGGTTTTTGAAAGCACCAAAACACTCTGGAAGTTACAAACAGAAAGAGAGGATGGCATTTTTGACAAGTTTCTCACTTCGTCCACCATATGCACCCAATGGGACGTTCACAGCCTTGCAGGCATGCCTTTTCAGCATATCCTGCGAAGCAGTGACTCGGGCAAATGTCAGTGTTGGGCACCAGCGACACTAATGTAATGGTTTGAAGCTTGAAAGATCTGTGAGGGAGCCTCCATTGGTTGGTATCTCCAAAGTAGGCTACTTTGCGGCTGTTCGATGCAGTAGTGTATGCCTTTCTTGAAGCAATATTCACACCTTACTTTCATGGTGCAATGATCGGACATGATGAAGATGTCACAAGTTCAACATCCTCTTGTAAGATCAAATTTCCACTGGAGCATGTGGAAACTCTTGCAGTTTTGATGCATGCCAAGTCGCATGTAGATCACACGTCTGATCAAGCGATTGGCAGCAAGGACCTTCTTGTAGCGCTTGGATCCTGCCAAACTTTGACCGAATATGGTACGTTTTTCTGTGTGATTTTGGCCCTGCCAAACTTCAAGACTATAAGATGAGATATTGTATAATATACATATATCTCCCTCTTTTAGCATGTATATATAAATATATAACATAAGTTTATGTCCATCCCTGCAAATATTCATTTTTGTGGTTGCTGCAAGCTGCTGCATGTACATATATACAATTTATATATATATATATATATTTGCATATGTGTATATACATACATACGCGTGTGTGTATATATATATATATATATTCATCACCACATTTTTCCACACCCACATGTTGGACTGTTGGACAGCTCTCCTCTTGCTCGTGTGAAAGTGCGCCCACTACTGCCNCCACACCCACATGTTGGACTGTTGGACAGCTCTCCTCTTGCTCGTGTGAAAGTGCGCCCACTACTGCCTCTGGAAAGAAAAATCCATGTGGAGCACGGTAGACCACACCACCAGAGGCATCCCTTACGTAGCGTCCTGACCTGATAGCAAACAAAAAAACTGAATGGAGAAAGGGAGGAATCAGAAACACATATTTTGCTGAGAGAAAAAGAAACAAGTCTTTGCTTTGACTGGTGTGCGTGGAGAGAATGCGGAAGCAAGCGTCCCATCCTTTCTTTAAATTTGTAGATGTTGGAAGCTCTGGTCTTGAAAACTAATGGGCCACACAAAACCATAAATATATATATATATATGTTGCTTGCATATCCAATGATATATAATGGTCGAGTTTCAGCTACTTAATGCAAGCAAGCTGCCCCTTGAAGAGCAGCAAGGAAACCAATACATGTCAGCAGGTTCATCATCTTGTTGTACAGAACCTCAGCCACAAGTGAAAAGCAGATTAATTTTGGAATGCTACAAACATTCAAAGCAGCTTCTAATTCTCCAAAATTTTCCTATTGACTTGGCACCCCAAAAAAGCCCCCCACAAGTCTCCCCCGATAGCCTTTTTCCTACCGTTTTGCTTCATTTTTGGTTTGTTGTGGGGGTCTTTTTTGGTGTGCAAAACCAATTGGAAATTGTTAAACGCAGCACTCTAGACATCGACTTTGAAAAATTAAACATGTATACACCAACTTCTTTCACCCAAAAATCAACTTGGATGCAAACAAGAAACATCACGCCTTGCACTCAGCAAATGAAACATGCGCGCTGCTGCCGTTAGGTTTCCAGCCCCTGCACAATCTTCTTCTTTCACGCATCGCGTAAGGAGACTCTGTAAGGGTTTAGTACTCAGCAAGAAAGATAGCACAACAGCCATCTGACGAAACTTCATGGCTGCGACCTACCCCTGCTACAGCCTAGCCAAGCTATTGAACCACTGGAGAAGCCACAGTGCAAAGTCAAATCAAAAGTACAGCTCAGAAATCTCAGAAGTCTCAGAAAAATGTCAAAGTAGTTGGAAGTTGGAAAGCTAGAACAAAGAGAGGGGTAACACTTGAAAACCCACATGCATTCAGGCAGCAAAACGAAGAACCTGTAAACCCACACAGCACAATTTCTGCAAGGCTTGNCAAAGAGAGGGGTAACACTTGAAAACCCACATGCATTCAGGCAGCAAAACGAAGAACCTGTAAACCCACACAGCACAATTTCTGCAAGGCTTGGTGGATCGCGCACCTTCAAGCCATGTGTTCCATTAAAGCCTGTCGCAAGATGTCGCAAGCACACATGCAACAAGAAAGTTGCAAACGCACTTCAGTCAAAAGAAGTTAGCTTGCCAGCCAAAACTGAGCTAATGTCAGATGTGTTTCGCCCTCTTGCTATTGCTGTCACGTTTCAAGCCTAAAAGCTATAGTTGCGCCAAGTAGGTTGGTTAGCGCTAAACCCCAGATATATACAAATGATTGCCCTGAATTTCATCAAAGCATCACTTGCCGAACCCCCATGATGTAGCACCTGGCGCACCACAAAACACACCGAAACTATGAACAATATGCTTGTGAAAGCTCGCAAGCCCCCAGCCATGACACATCACTCTGCCGCACAACAGCTACCACGTACAGGCATGATCTGACACACCTGCACAGCCCCTAGTGGGAAAACATCCCCCGGCAACAGAGCCAAGCAGTGTAAGATGGAAANCACAACAGCTACCACGTACAGGCATGATCTGACACACCTGCACAGCCCCTAGTGGGAAAACATCCCCCGGCAACAGAGCCAAGCAGTGTAAGATGGAAACACATTTCCAAATTTCAAAAGTTGTCGACAAAGTTGAGACCAAAGCAAAAGCTGTACGTTTTTTCATGGCTCCATTAGTACCGCCTGCGTTTCACTTCGTGATCAGGCAGCGACTTGACAATTGCCTCCCGCTCCTTGGAATTTTTCCAGGCCAACAAAGACTCCTTGTAGGTCGAGCCAGCAGCCTTGGCCTCTTTAACGAACTCACCCATTGCTACCATCATTGGCCCAGCACTTGGTTTCCTCTTTTTACCTGCAACCTCTGCCTTCTCAGACTCTTTGCCCTTGGCTGACTTTGGAACCTTTGGCTTTTTCTGGGACGAACCTGCAGGCTGAGGGGTCTTCTTGGCAGTGCCTTTGCTAAGCTCCTTTGCAAGCCTTTTGGATGCTGCTAGCTGACTTTTTCTCGTAGGGTGGACAACCTTCTGAGGAGGTGATGGGGCATCCAAGGGAACAAACCGGGCTCTGGGAGATGGCGTCACTGGCTTGGGCGCCCTTGCGGAAGCCGCTTGACCACCATAAGCTCGTTCCTCCCATGACTGGATTTCATGCTCCCACTTGCGGTCAGACTCTTCCCAATCATGTTGTTGCCACTCCCAGTCATCATCTCCCACATCTTCCTGCTGCAAAAGATCTTATCACAAAAAGATTACAAAAGTTCAGGCAAGCACCACAGCAGGATTTCTCGTGCACCTTTCTGAACTAATGATCATTGCAAATACTTGTAAATATATACATTAGCTTTCTGGTAGGGAATGTTGATATCTGAAAACAATCAGTGGGGATTCGCTCACTGCACATGGTCCTCAGCAGCATAAGCATTGACACTGTTGCCCTTGTAGCACCATGCCTGACGGAAAACAAAGCAACACATAGTTGAGACGCTGACCAAAAATCAACTCACAAATTCGGAAGCAAATGCAAAGCTCCACAAACTTTTGACAACTAACCTACCAAGATTGAAAAACACAAGACAAAGAATGTGAAGCCTTGTCACCAGTGTCATGCATGAACTTCCCTTCCACATCCTGGCTGAAATCTTGAAAACACGACGGACAACAAGCAAGCACCAAACAAAAGTGCAAATATAAACAAGTATAGATTCATACAAATACATATATGTGCAAAATCCTTCTAGGCAATACGCAACATGATAAGTTTAAGATGGAAGACAACGAAGATGATGTGTTTGATGCACACATGCACAAACAAACACACTGCTGCACACCCACACCTTCTCAGAAGATGCTGCAGCCATCAACTCCTGGAAATCGTTTTCATGCACCTGCTGTTTGTCAACCCGGAAACTAAAGTACTTAGAAGGAGGGCAAAATGACGTCACAGCAACACATTGTCAACAGATTGCTGCATTGCATGTGTTATGTAACCTGTCCTTTTGCCACTTGCGTTGCACTGGCATCCATGAGTCCGCATCCACGACGCCAGCATTTAGAAGATCCTTCATGATGGCTTTGGTAGGTGGATCCTTAAGTGAGGGACACAAGCTTGAAGTAAGTATGGTTAGCACATGGGTAGCAGCAACACCTAAAGTCAATTGACCAAAAAGAATCAGTTGAGGCAGTGGCAGTAGGGTTGGCCTTCCAAAGCTGCGGGTTGCCCTTGGCCACTTGTTGATCAAAAGACAAATGCAACAAAATGTTCAAACTCAAGATTGGCCATACATTGATTTGAAGTGTAACCCCAAGGGCATGGCAGGAACAACTTCCCGTTGCCAGTCCGTTTTGACCACAGGGTCCTGAGTGCAACATGGAGAAACGCACCCGCTTGTGACTAGTGGAACCGTACCTATGTTTGAAAACCACATTCACTCATGCATACCCATAAGAACTTGACAGATTCTTCANACATGGAGAAACGCACCCGCTTGTGACTAGTGGAACCGTACCTATGTTTGAAAACCACATTCACTCATGCATACCCATAAGAACTTGACAGATTCTTCAAAGCATCAGCTTGCTCATGCACCTTTAAAATTCCAAATGCTTGAACCCTGGACAACTATTGCCGCTCACTTGACTTGCCCCAGCCTCAAACTCGTACTCTCGCTCGCTCTCAACTTCCCATTCCTACCGATGGCTAACTACGACCAAACTTTGAATGCATCAGTAGCTTAACAGCAGCATGCCCAGCAAGTAAAGCACAAACATACAACATCCAGCCTCATTGGCGTAGGAGCGGTGATGAGCGGCGCCATCCTATTGCAAAAATGAAATGAATCAAACTACACCCTAAAATCGGCCAGCACACCCTTCCTGAAAGAAAAAATGCCTGGCCTCCCAGGACCCATCATCCCACTGCAGTGCATTTGAATCCTGCAGCTGCCCGATATGAAGTCAAGCTGCCCGATATGAAGTCAAAATTGCAACCCTGTTTTTTCGAATGGCATGAGTATGGCCTCTTCTTCCCAACTTGTAGCCCATGCTTCGTCCTCCCAAAAGGGCAAAACTTTCAATCTCAAACCAGCCACAACAAACTCATATACCCAAGAAAGGCCTCTTGCAAAGACTTCACATTCAGCCTTGTAGCCGATTCCTGTCGAATGAAGCAGATTCAAAAGCACAACAATAATCACAGTAAAGCATGCATGTCACATACATATTACTGCATGTCCTTCTCAGATTCACATCCCATCCATGAATCGCTGTCCTGAAAATTTCACAGTAACAGTGGCAGAAAGCACATTGATAGATAAAAGTTGCGCAAGGTATGCTTGGTTACTAAGAATCACTAGGAAAAAACAAACAAAATTTTCGCAGCTTAGGTTTGGACAGCCGGCCACTGCTGATTGTCGGGCTGGTCTGGCTCCTGAAACTCATCCCATGGCTCCTCCAACAAGTTGNAGCTTAGGTTTGGACAGCCGGCCACTGCTGATTGTCGGGCTGGTCTGGCTCCTGAAACTCATCCCATGGCTCCTCCAACAAGTTGGAGAGAAATGCATGCATAGATCACTGGAAAGAAACACAGCCTAACACAGATGCAGCCCTGCAGACCCAATGGGTATCCTTGGAATCCACAGCAAGCAAGGTACCATCGCCCATGGTCTCCTTAAGCAAACCGGAAACCATCGTTGCAGCTGCAACATGTCTCCAAAACAGCAGTTGTGTCCTTGTGGTCATAGTCGTAGTCATAGTCCTGTTGCCCCTGCAAATCCTGCAATGTCAGAAANGTTGCAGCTGCAACATGTCTCCAAAACAGCAGTTGTGTCCTTGTGGTCATAGTCGTAGTCATAGTCCTGTTGCCCCTGCAAATCCTGCAATGTCAGAAATATCACTGTTACTATATGTAAAACAAACTCTGAACACATTCGCAATTAGTCATTAGTCCTCATGGTGATATCCCCATGACCAAGCGTCCTTGTTGGAATCCACAATGCATCTATATAATGCAATGGGATTGGGACTACAATACAACTTACCTCATTGAGGGCNGGTGATATCCCCATGACCAAGCGTCCTTGTTGGAATCCACAATGCATCTATATAATGCAATGGGATTGGGACTACAATACAACTTACCTCATTGAGGGCTTGACATCATCGTGCTGAACGGCCTTGAAGTGAAGCCACAGGAAAACACCGAAAGACAAACTGAATGACTGTTCCAGCAAAAAACAGTATCCAAAAATTTGCTGCCCATTTGTTCTGAGCCAGCTGCATCATTTTGGCGAGATTCCCAGATCTGCCATGTATGAACTTTTGAATTAAACGCTTGACAGCAGCAGCACACCCCAAGAAGGCTAAAAACAAGACTGAGATTCAAACATCAAAAATGTTCAGCGACTCAGCAAATCCAAGTAAAAGGAATCCAGAAAAAGAAACCAAGCAGTGAGAAAATGAGGAACACACCCCCACACTTGCACAGCCCATATCTTAGGCGCTAGCTTTCACAGCTTCGTTGGAACACTCCTGATGGCAGTGTAGGGGAAGCCACCCGACAGATTTGAAGGAGTAAAAAATGTCATACAGAAAACGTGTATATACCGAGAACATGAAAATACTGATGGTGTATACACACGCAACTAAAAGAAAACATACTAAAGTGTTGTATGCACACATGTGTTGTTTTCTCGGCCTCATACTCATCTTGATAGCCGCCATTAGCCTCGTGTGGGTCAACAACTCAAGCACGTTTGATGCAAGAGTTGCAAGCAAGGGCACAAGCACATATGGGTTGCACATCAATTTCAAAAAGACCCCTCCTCCGAAGCCATCAGATCGCTCTTGCACTCTNCAAGGGCACAAGCACATATGGGTTGCACATCAATTTCAAAAAGACCCCTCCTCCGAAGCCATCAGATCGCTCTTGCACTCTTCAATAAAATCTTCAAAGCCCTACAGCCGAACGTGTTTCACACAAACATCAACCTTGTCAAAATCTTTGACTCAACTCAAAGATATTTTATTGGTGCTTCACCCCCCTGGTTTTTGTTCATCTTGACGTTATAGATTACTGTTTTGATACTGGTATTCCAAATGGTCGTTTTGTAACTTCAATGGAAATCGATGTTACTGTGTATTTGCATGTCTAAAACCGCGCCTCCTTAGAAAGGCCAGGGGGAGGATGGTCAGCCTCCTGTCATGTTGCTTCCACAAAGATCTCTGGGGTAAACTATTATGTTAGCGTTGACTTGACATCTAGCATGCAAAGATTATGTTGGAATTGCTCCTCTTCAGCGTCAACACCTTCAGCTTGATCCTGCAATTTTCCAAGGACATGGAAATGAATGGAGAACACCATGAATGGAAATGAATGGAGAACACCAAGAATCCAACTGCAGCTTGAATGCACGCAGAATGTATTTGCCCTATACATGCAGGGGTGCCTCCCAACCGCAGCNTGCCGCAGGAGTGGGCTTACAAAACCGTCATGGGGTGTTTTGGAAAACAAGTTGATAGACAATGACCAATTTTGGTTGCTGTCCTTCTTTCGGAACTCCCTCAGGGGGAAAAATTGGGCCAGGTTGAGCCAAAATCTCAGCAACCTTTGACATATAACCCAAGATGTTCTGAACAGGAATTTATCCGATTAAAAGGTCAAATAGACATAGTAGAACTGCAAACAGATTGGACATGTCTATAAGGAACCCCTGCCTTGACCTTCTTGGCCTTTTGAACCAAATGCTTAAACTTCACACTTTGCTTGTTCATGAACTTTCCGAAAGGCACACCAGGGTCTCTAGGAATGGAATCTTTCCCAAATGCCATGACCAATTTCCGAACCACCAACTTGCAAAGAGCGTGAGTGAAAGTCCGCCCTTGAAACTCGGTGCAAAAGGAGAAAAGATCTTGGATGGACTGCTTCTTGAAGGACCAGCGGGGAAAAATTTCACCAGTTGTCGAAATTCGTTCAGCATCAAGACGTGCTTCAAGGGTCTTGGCAATTTTGGATGCCAAAGCATTTCGTTGAATTTTCAACTTAGCGGCAGGCCCTTGCCCCCATGGGTTACGCTTTTTTTCAACAGCACGGACAACATGTTTGACTGGTGAGCGAACCATGGTAAAAGTGGGGGACCCCCCAATCAACCCCAGCAAGTAAAAATCTTGAACCAAAATTCAACAGAATGAAAAGGGTTTTGAATTTGAGCGTTCTCCATTCTTTGATTTTGCTTTGAAGCAATTGATCCCTGCACTCTTCCAGGAACGCGCCTCGCTGACATGATCCGCTGCGCAGCCCTTGAAAGACCCACAGTTTGTGGATCCTGTTTTTTTGAAGACATGTGACAATGTGTTTTGAAAATCCCACTTTGAAGGGCTATCGGGTTGTGTCACAATGGAAGTGTGGCTGTGGGCCGAAAACCTTGATGAAGCTCAAAAAAAAAATATTTGAAATCACCCCAAATATCGGTGTCAAAAGGTTTTGGCTCATCCACATCTTTCGTAGCTGCGAGCTGCATGCTGCCACGAGCAGGGCCGGCTGGCGGCAAAAGAGAAGGGACCCTTCAAACAGTGGCAGGCCTTTGGAATTAAATATATGTGGATGGAAAAATCTGCACCAGCTTTTTACATTTTCGATAATGAGATTAGATGAATTATAACGGGACAAGGCATCTACCAACTAGCTGGCGCAGTGTTTTTTCCATCCACAGTATGCGAATGAGGTCCCAGAAAAACAATACACGCCATTCCGTCTTGGGTTCTTCCTCTTTGTGCATTTTCAACAGGGCACATAGTGAGCGTTGCTATCAAATTACTTTCTTCGAGTGATCCCCACCATGATATTTTATTTGGCATATAGTGTGATAGAGATTTTGACATCCTTTTTGGCAAAACTTTCTGGCAGCGAAGGTCTCTAGATTTCATCAGCGTTGTCCTCTCCTCCTCTTCCTCTTGGCATTCTATCTGACATGTTCTCTGACATTTTCTCTGACATATGCTCTGCCATTCTATCTGGCATTTTATCTGGCATTCTTTCTAGCATTCTATCTGGCATTCTAGCCGGCATTCTTTCTGGCATTCTTTCTGGCATTCTATCTGGCATCTTATTTGGCGTTCTATCTGACATTCCTTCTCGCATTCTTTCTGGCATTCTATCTGGCATATCTTCTGACATTCATTTTGGCATTCTATGGGACATTCCATCCGCATCGAGTCTGGCATTCTATCTGGCATATCTTCTGACATTCATTCTGGCATTCTACCTGGCATATCTTCTGACATTCTATCTGACATTCTATCTGACATTCTTTCTGGCATTCTTTCTGGCATTCTATTTGGCAAATATTCGGACATTCATTTTGGCATTCTATCTGACATTCTATCTGGCATTCTATCTGGCATATCTTCTGACATTCTATCTGACGTTCTTTCTGGCATTCTATCTGGCATATCTTCTGACAGTCATTTTGGCATTCTATCTGACATTCTATCTGGCATCTAGTCTGGCATTCTATCTGGCATATCTTTTGACAGTCTTTCTGGCATTCTATCTGGCATATCTTGTGACATTCTATCTGACATTCTTTCTGGCATTCTTTCTGGCATTCTATCTGGCATATCTTCTGACATTTTTTCTGGCATTTCATCTGGCATATCATTTGACATTCTTTCTGGCCTTCTTTCTGGCAGTTGAGGTCCGGCAGTGCCCACTGGGATCTGGAGCTGGCCAAGAGGCGGAGTCGGCGGAGGCGGTTGGACTCTGATAAAATCTAGTGACCCTCACCTGGCAGGTGGGGCAAAAACTGTTCACCCAACTGGCCCATTGTTGGTCATGCCACTTTTAACTTTTGACATATGGTCGGCAAAGCAGCACAGGAAAGCGCTTTTTTGCAGAGCTTTTCCACGGTTCAACACCAGAATGAACATTTTACCATGTATGTCTTGTATATATGTATATTTGCGTGTCTGTGTCTGTGTTCTTGGTTAACCCCCAACTTGCTTGTATGAACAATGTACATATTTTCCACATTTCCTTTTCTAATTCATCTATCAATTGACACATATTTCTGTTTCCACAAAATCAAACTGTTGTAGGTGTGCAAAACTGTGTATATATGTATGTGTGTAGATATAGATATGTATACACATTATATATATATATGTATGTTTCCTGTTTGTGCCAGGGTTGAAATTAGAATGCCACAAAAAAAGCAACTTGTTGGAAAAACAACAGTGTTTGTATATACCATTGTTTTTATTTCGAACCGGGCCCAAAAGGACACATTTTTTCCCCAAGCGCAGGCTGCGGTGCACAGAAGTGGGCCACAGCCAAANGTATATACCATTGTTTTTATTTCGAACCGGGCCCAAAAGGACACATTTTTTCCCCAAGCGCAGGCTGCGGTGCACAGAAGTGGGCCACAGCCAAAAACAGAATGACATTTATCTGACATAGGCTAGCTTTTTGCTCAAGCTATGTACAGACAGGATGCACTATACTGCGATGCCTGCTTATACAATACCTCTGTCCTCTTTGCTAGGACTGCTTTGGTGCAAGTTAACCGGTCTGAAGGAAGACAGCCATCGATCCCTGCAAAGGTGCTGGTCGCTGTTGCAACATACAGCGACTAGCCCGCAAGCCTGAAAAATCGATTTTTGAAATAAAAATCGGCTTTTTAAGGTGCTTCATACAGCGAATGTGACAGTCGCTGTATCATCATACAGCGACCAACCAGACAGCATGACCACCATGACCACCGGTATTAATTCTGCTTGAAAGGCGACCAATCTACATACCCTCAAAAATCGATGTTTGTGACAAAATTCGATTTTTGGAGGTAGGCCGAACAGCCAACATGGCAGTCGCTATTGAGTTATACAGCGAACCTCTCAGGTTGCATGATCGCGAAACCACCATGACCATATATGCATTCTGCTAGAAAGGCGACCAATCTACATACCCTCAAAAATCGATGTTTGTGACAAGAATCGATTTTTGGAGGTAGGCCGAACAGCCAACATGGCAGTCGCTATTGAGTTATACAGCGAACCTCTCAGGTTGCATGATCGAGAACACCACCATGACCATATATGCATTCTGCTAGAAAGGCGACCAATCTACATACCCTCAAAAATCGATGTTTGTGACAAAAATCGATTTTTGGAGGTAGGCCGAACAGCCAACATGACANTGCATTCTGCTAGAAAGGCGACCAATCTACATACCCTCAAAAATCGATGTTTGTGACAAAAATCGATTTTTGGAGGTAGGCCGAACAGCCAACATGACAGTCGCCATTTGATCATACAGCGAACCCTGCAGGCATGCATACAGCGCACCTCCCAGGTTTATAGAATGTCTATAGTCTGCAGCACTGTAAAATATAGCTCAGAAAGATGACAGTGTATTCCTGCAGCATGCATCGATTCTGAAATCTCTTCGGTGTATTTTCGTTGCTGTACTTTGTGGGCAACATCCAAAATTACAGTGCGGATTTTTAGGGCAAAGCAGATCTTGTGGCAAACCATATGAAGAAGATATGACAACATGGACCGGAATGCTTAAAGCCATAACTCTTTCCAAGATGCAGTATCAAAACGTTAAGATTGCCTTGCAAATCCCTGTCAAAATCTATATGAAAGCAGTAATGCCCAAGTCCACTGAGAATGATCGATTTATAAGGTGTTCCACGAGATTGACTTATACAGCCTTCTAACCTCTACCGGTGTGTGTGTAAACGTGTATGTGTGTAAATGCCCTTCTGTGTCAAAGTTCCTGCGTGTAAACGTGTCGTGGTGTAAACGCTCTTCTGTGGTTTCATTTCCTAAAAATGGAACATTGCATGCAAATATTAACCCCTTATTAAAACCCAATTAGAAAACAACACCCGAACAAATTTTCAAGGGAGTAGTCCATGAGCAGTTCAGATCTTCAATTATGTGTTTGTTTCAGGGGTCTTCTATTGTGTCCAGCTTTTTTGGTGGTTGATTTTTTTCATCAATCCTTTTTTATTATTCTTTTCTGTAGTAATTAAAGCTGAGATGATTCACTCAGCTTTGGTCTTGAATCCTGAGAATTCACGGTTTCCCAAAATATTAGACCCCTTATTAAAACCCTTTTGAGAAACAGCACCCCAACAATTTTTCAAGGTGTTAGTCCATGAGCAGCTCAGATCTTCAATAATGTGTTTGTTTCAGGGGTCTTCTATTGTGTCCCCTTTTTTTGGTGGTTTCATCAATCCCTTGATTCTTTTCTTTGGTAAATAAAGCTGATATGATTCACTTAGCTTCGATCTTGAATCCTGAGAATTAATGGTTTCCCAAAATATTAGACCCCATATTAAAACACCATTAATAACAGCACCCAAACAATCTTTCAAGGGTGTAGTCCATGAGCAGCTCAGATCTTCAATAATGTGTTTGTTTCAGGGTTCTTCTATTGCGTCCTCCCTTTTTCCCCACCTGCCAGGTGAGGGTTACTAGATTTTATCACAGCTGCGCGGGGGCGGCAGGCGGCGGGGGAGGGTGCGGAATGGACAATGTCCCGCCGCCTCCCGCCTTCACCTCCCGCCTCCTCCTCGCCAGCTCCAGATCGCAGCAGGCACTGCCGGACCTCAACGGCGAGCTCCAGATCTGAGTGGGCAACGCCGGACCTCAACGGCGAGCTCCAGATCTGAGTGGGCAACAACGGACCTCAACCGCAAGCTCCAGATCTCAGCGGGCAACGCCGGACCTCAACCGCGAGCTCCAGATCCCAGTGGGCAACGCCGGACCTCAACCGCGAAGTCCAGATCCGAGTGGGCAGTGCCGGACCTCAACCGCGAGATCTAGATCTCAGTGGGCAGTGCCGGACCTCAACCGCGAGGTCCAGGTCCCAGTGGGCAGTGCCGGACCTCAACCGCCAGATAGAATGCCAGAAAGAATGCCAGATAGAATGCCAGATAGAATGCCAGAAAGAATGCCAGATAGACTGTCAGATAGAATGCCAGAAAGAATGTCAGATAGAATGCCAGATACAATGCCAGATAGAATGCCAGAAATAATGCCAGATAGAATGCGAGAAAGAATGCCAGAAAGAATGTCAGATAGAATGCCAGAAAGAATGCCAGATAGAATGCCAGAAAGAATGCCAGATAGAATGTCAGATAGAATGCCAGATAGAATGTCAGATAGAATGTCAGATAGAATGGCAGAAAGAATGGCAGAAAGAATGTCAGATAGAATNAGATAGAATGCCAGATAGAATGTCAGATAGAATGTCAGATAGAATGGCAGAAAGAATGGCAGAAAGAATGTCAGATAGAATGCCAGATAGAATGTCAGAAAGAATGCCAGAAAGAATGCCAGATAGAATGCCAGAAAGAATGTCAGATAGAATGCCAGATGGAATGCCAGAAAGAATGCCAGATGGAATGCCAGAAAAAATGCCAGAAAGAATGTCAGACAGAATGTCAGAGCATATGTCAGAGAAAATGTCAGAAAGAATGTCAGAAAGAATGCCAGATAGAATGTCAGATAGAATGTCAGATAGAATGCCAGATAGAATGTCAGATAGAATGTCAGATAGAATGGCAGAAAGAATGGCAGAAAGAATGTCAGATAGAATGCCAGATAGAATGTCAGATAGAATGTCAGATAGAATGGCAGAAAGAATGGCAGAAAGAATGTCAGATAGAATGCCAGATAGAATGTCAGATAGAATGCCAGAAAGAATGTCAGAAAGAATGCCAGAAAGAATGCCAGATAGAATGCCAGAAAGAATGTCAGATAGAATGCCAGATGGAATGCCAGAAAGAATGCCAGAAAGAATGTCAGAAAGAATGTCAGATGGAATGCCAGAAAGAATGCCAGATAGAATGCCAGAAAGAATGTCAGATAGAATGCCTGATGGAATGCCAGAAAGAACGCCAGAAAGAATGTCAGAAAGAATGTCAGAGCATATGTCAGAGAAAATGTCAGATAGAATGCCAAGAGGAAGAGGAGGAGATGACAACTCTGATGAAATCTCATCAGGGTTGTCATCTCCTCCTCTTCCCTGCCAGAAAGTTTTGCCAGAAAGACTGTCAAAATCTGTATCACACAATATGCCAAAGAAAGTCTCATGGTGGGGATCACTCGAANNCCTGCCAGAAAGTTTTGCCAGAAAGACTGTCAAAATCTGTATCACACAATATGCCAAAGAAAGTCTCATGGTGGGGATCACTCGAAGAAAGTAATTTTGGCTACATTTTTTAAGGTATTTTTTCCCCCTACCATTTCCTTTACTCATCGTTGTTTTTCCCGAAAGCTCCTGCGAAGGGTTTTTCCCAAAGAACAACTACCAAATTCATCTACATAACATCTCCTACTGACATCATCCTCACATACATCTCATACAAAACATATACATCATCTACATCATCTACACCATCTACATCTACATCTACATCACCTACACCATCTACATCATGTACATCATGTCTACATCACATAGCATCTCCTACTCACATCATAATCACATACAGCTCATACACATCATATAGACATCATCTATATCATCAACATTTACATCATTTACCCAGGAGTTGATACTCAGGAGTCGTGACTCAGGAGTTATTGCTCAGGAGTTATTACTCAGGAGTTAAGACTCAGGAGTTAAGACTCAGGAGTTAAGACTCAGGAGTAGACTCAGGAGTTCTCACTCAGGAGTTCTTACCCATGAGTAATTACTCAGGAGTTAATACTCAGGAGTTAACACTCAGGAGTTATTACTCAGGAGTTCATACTCAGGAGTAAGCACTCAGGAGTTAGTACTCAGGAGTTAAAACGCCTACCAAAAACTCCTACTTCGCAAGTTCTTCTAAATTCTCTCTTTAGGCGGCAGGGCAGTCAAATGCGGGTTTGCGAAGCGCAACCCTTTCGCATGAAATGAGGTTCGATGTGCAAAAACTAGGGTAAAATTGCGATTTTGATCCGGCCGATTCCGGCCCGGCGACCCCCTTTCGCACGAAATGAGGTTCGATGTGCAAAACTGAGGTAAAATTGCGATTTTGAGATGTCAGATGCAACCTTTTCGCGCAAAAAATGATGGTCGAAGTGCAAAAATTGAGGTAAAATTGCGATTTTGACTTGTCTCTGTAAAAGCTCCTGTGTGTAAACGCTCTTCTGTGTGAAAGCTCCTGTGTGTAAACGTGTCTTGGTGTAAACGCTCTTCCGTGTGAAAGCTCCTGTGTGTAAACGCGTCTGTGTGTAAAAGCTCTTCTGTGTGAAAGCTCCTGTGTGTAAACGCGTCTGTGTGTAAAAGCTCTTCTGTGTGAAAGCTCCTGTGTGTAAACGCGTCTGTGTGTGCAAGCTCTTCTGTGTAAAAGCTTCTGTGTGAAAAGAGTTCTGTGTGTAAACGTGTATGTGTGTAAATGCCCTTCTGTGTCACAGTTCCTGTGTGTAAACGTGTCTTGGTATAAACGCTCTTCTGTGTGAAAGCTCCTGTGTGTAAACGTGTCTTGGTGTAAACGCTCTTCTGTGTGAAAGCTCCTGTGTGTAAACGCGTCTGTGTGTAANGCTCCTGTGTGTAAACGTGTCTTGGTGTAAACGCTCTTCTGTGTGAAAGCTCCTGTGTGTAAACGCGTCTGTGTGTAAAAGCTCTTCTGTGTGAAAGCTTCTCTGTGAAAAGAGTTTTCTGTGTAAACGCTCTTCTGTGTGAAAGCTCCTGTGTGTAAACGCGTCTGTGTGTAAAAGCTCTTCTGTGTGAAAGCTCCTGTGTGTAAACGCGTCTGTGTGTGCAAGCTCTTCTGTGTNTGTGAAAGCTCCTGTGTGTAAACGCGTCTGTGTGTAAAAGCTCTTCTGTGTGAAAGCTCCTGTGTGTAAACGCGTCTGTGTGTGCAAGCTCTTCTGTGTGAAAGCTCCTGTGTGTAAAGGTGTCTTGGTGTAAACGCTCTTCTGTGTGAAAGCTCCTGTGTGGAAAGAGTTTTGTGTGTAAACGTGTATGTGTGTAAATGCCCTTCTGTGTCAAAGTTCCTGTGTGTAAACGTGTCGTGGTGTAAACGCTCTTCTGTGTGAAAGCTCCTGTNTGTGTGTAAACGTGTATGTGTGTAAATGCCCTTCTGTGTCAAAGTTCCTGTGTGTAAACGTGTCGTGGTGTAAACGCTCTTCTGTGTGAAAGCTCCTGTGTGTAAACGCTTTTCTGTGTAAAAGCTCCTGTGTGTAAACGCTCTTCTGTGTGAAAGCTCCTGTGTGTAAACGCTTTTCTGTGTAAAAGCTCCTGTGTGTAAACGCTCTTCTGTGTGAAAGCTCCTGTGTGTAAACATGTCTTCGTGTAAACGCTCTTCTGTGTGAAAGCTCCTGTGTGTAAACGCTTTTCTGTGTAAAAGCTCGTGTGTGTAAACGCTCTTCTGTTCGAAAGTTCCTGTGTGTAAACGTGTCTTGGTGTAAACGCTCTTCTGTGTGAAAGCTCCTGTGTGCAAACGCGTCTTTGTGTAAAAGTTCTTCTGTGTGAAAGCTCCTGTGTGTAAACGTCACAGCTCCTGTGTGTAAACGCGTCTGTGTGTAAAAGCTCTTCTGTGTAACAGCTTCTGGGTGAAAAGAGTTCTGTGTGTAAACGTGTATGTGTGTAAATGCCCTTCTGTGTCAAAGTTCCTGTGTGTAAACGTGTCGTGGTGTAAACGCTCTTCTGTGTGAAAGCTCCTGTGTGTAAACGCTTTTCTGTGTAAAAGCTCCTGTGTGTAAACGCTCTTCTGTGTAAAAGCTCCTGTGTGTAAACGGGTATGTGTGTAAACGCCCTTCTGTCTAAAAGCTTCTCTGTGAAAAGAGTTTTCTGTGTAAACGCTCTTCTGTTCGAAAGTTCCTGTGTGTAAACGTGTCTTGGTGGAAGGGCTCTTCTGTGTGAAAGCTCCTGCGTGTAAACGTGTATGTGTGTAAAAGCTCTTCTTTGTAACAGTGCTTCTGTGGGAAAAAAGTTTTGTGTGTAAACGTGTATGTGTGTAAATGCCCTTCTGTGTCAAAGTTCCTGTGTGTAAACGTGTCGTGGTGTATAAAAGCTCCTGTGTGTAAACGCTCTTCTGTGTGAAAGCTCCTTTGTGTAAACGTGTCTTGGTGTAAACGCTCTTCTGTGTGAAAGCTCCTGTGTGTAAACGCGTCTGTGTGTAAAAGCTCTTCTGTATCCAAGCCTCTGTGTGTAAACGTGCCTGTGTGTAAACGCCCATCTGTGTAAAAGTTTCTGTGTGTAAACGTGTCTTGGTGTAATGTATCTATTTGGAGGCGCTGCAAGAACATCTAAGAGCCTGACAAGGTTGGCATCAGAGGGTGACAAGTTACTGAAGCTTTCTGAAGCACCAAAACATTGCAANGGCGCTGCAAGAACATCTAAGAGCCTGACAAGGTTGGCATCAGAGGGTGACAAGTTACTGAAGCTTTCTGAAGCACCAAAACATTGCAAGCCATATTTCGCAACAACAATCGCATGAAAACAATCATTTTTGAGTCTCTTTTTTTCAAAAATCAAGGACTCAAAAAGGGTAATTCCCGAAAGCTCCTGCGAAGGGTTTTTCCCAAAGAACAATTACCAAATTCATCTACATAACATCTCCTACTCACATCATCCTCACATACATCTCATACAAAACATATACATCATCTACATCATCTACATCATCTACATCNCCAAATTCATCTACATAACATCTCCTACTCACATCATCCTCACATACATCTCATACAAAACATATACATCATCTACATCATCTACATCATCTACATCATTTACATCATCTACATCATCTACATCTACATCTACATCACCTACACCATCTACATCATGTACGTCATATCTTCATCACATAACATCTCCTACTCACATCATAATCACATACATCTCATACACATCATATAGACATCATCTATATCATCAACATTTACATCATCTACTCAGGAGTTAATACTCAGGAGTCATGACTCAGGAGTTAAGACTCAGGAGTTAAGACTCAGGAGTTAAGACTCAGGAGTAGACTCAGGAGTTCTCACTCAGGAGTACTTACTCAGGAGTTTTTACTCAGGAGTTAATACTTAGGAGTTCTTACTCAGGAGTAAGTACTCAGGAGTTATGACTCAGGCGTCTATCCTGATTTACTTTTGGCACAAAATGAGGGTCGAAGTGCAAAATTGAGGTGGAATTGCGATTTTGACTTCTCTCTGTAAAAGCTCTTGTGTGTAAACGCTTTTCTGTGTAAAAGCTCCTGTGTGTAAAGACGTCTGTGTGTAAAAGCTCTTNGCTCTTGTGTGTAAACGCTTTTCTGTGTAAAAGCTCCTGTGTGTAAAGACGTCTGTGTGTAAAAGCTCTTCTGTGTAAAAGCTTCTGTGTGTAAAAGCTTCTCTGTGTGAAGACTTCTCTGTGTAAACGTGTATGTGTGTGAACGATCTTCTGTGTAAACGTTGCTGGTGTGTAAACATGTCTTGGTGTAAACGCTTTTCTGTGTAAAAGCGTCTGTGTGTAAGCGCTCTTCTGTGTAAAATCTCCTGTGTGTAAACGTGTATGTGTGTAAACGCCCTTCTGTCTAAAAGCTTCTCTGTGAAAAGAGTTTTCTGTGTAAACGTCCTTCTGTTCAAAAGTTCCTGTGTGTAAACGTGTCTTGGTGTAAGCGCTCTTCGTGTGAAAGCTCCTGCGTGTAAACGTGTATGTGTGTAAGCGTCCTTCTGTGGAAAAGCTCCTGCGTGTGAACGTGTATTGGTGTAAGCTCTTCTCTATAAAAGCTCCTGTGTGTAAACGTGTCTTGATATAAACGTTCTTCTGTGTAAAAGCTCCTGTCTGGTATTCTTGCTTATTGTTGCTCGGCGGCTCAAGCCACAGAGTGATTGGTCGCTTTGAGACTGTTGTTAGTGTATAGCATTGGCACGCGTCATTTTCTTTTTGTTGTTGCATTTTCAGAAAGCATGCAGCATGTGGCGCAGCTCGATGCATGCGCAGACCAACAGTTTCAGTGATGCATGTTTCATACCGCAAGTTTGAGAACATTTCGTGTTAGCAGATTTGTTTCTTTGTACAAGAGGCTGTGTGACTCGAATGAACAACAAAAAAGGATGCATTTTGCAGTGATGNTAGCAGATTTGTTTCTTTGTACAAGAGGCTGTGTGACTCGAATGAACAACAAAAAAGGATGCATTTTGCAGTGATGCACGTTTCTTCTGGTTTTTGAGCGTTCTTGCTTTCTGTTGCTCGTCGGCTCAAGCCACACAGTGACAGGTCGGTTTGAGAATGTCGTTAGTGTATTTGCATTGGCGCGTGTCATTTTCCTTTTTCTTGCTGTATTTCAGAAAGCATTCAGCATGTGGCACAGCTCGATGCATGTGCAGACCAACAGCATGCAGCATTTTGTAGTGNATTTTGTAGTGTGGGACCGGAAACTTGGATACCTACGGTGGTTGTGACCGCAAGTAGTGCGAAACAATCAGCTGTCATACATCACGCAAGAGTTGTCATTCATCCTGAGTTCAACAACATCAATCATTACATCATTCATCGTCATTCATTCATCATCATTCATCGTCAGTCATCAACATCATTCATCTACCGCTTTCTTGCTATCTTCTTCTTCCCAACTCTTTTCGTCTACTCCCTCCTGCTTTCCTTTCGGGCCACACTGTCGTCTNAACATCATTCATCTACCGCTTTCTTGCTATCTTCTTCTTCCCAACTCTTTTCGTCTACTCCCTCCTGCTTTCCTTTCGGGCCACACTGTCGTCTAGTTTTTTTAGTTGCATTCTTCATGAATTATGTTCTTTCGGCTTTCTCAAAGAAAAATTTCACACAACAAAAAACTTCTACCAATGCCACTGATCTTCAATAGTATGTTTGTTGGTAAGGTCTTCTATTGTGTCCAGCTTTCTTGGATTGATACTTGCAAGAAAAATCCATATGTTTTCCTTTTGCTGTAGCTTTTCTTTATTCTTTGGTTTCATTCCTCAAAATGGAACATTGCATGACCCAATTAGAAAACAACACCCAAACAAATTTTCAAGGGAGTAGTCCATGAGCAGTTCAGATCTTCAATTATGTGTTTGTTTCAGGGGTCTTCTATTGTGTCCCACTTTTTTTGGTGGTTGATTTTTTTCATCAATCCTTTTAATTATTCTTGTCTGTAGTAGTTAAAGCTGAGATGATTCACTTAGCTTTGATCTTGAATCCTGAGAATTCATGGTTTCCCGAAATATTAGACCCCATGGTAAAACACCATGAAAAACAGCACCTCAACAATTTTTCAAGGTGGTAGCCCATGAGCAGCTCAGATCTTCAATTATGTGTTTGTTTCAGGGTTCTTCTATTGTGTCCCCCTGTTTTTGGTGGTTGGTTTTTTTCATCAATCTTTTTAATTTTTCTTTTCTGTAGTAATTAAAGCTGAGATGATTCACTTAGCTTTGATCTTGAATCCTGAGAATTCATGGTTTCTCGAAATATTAGACCCCATGGTAAAACACCATTTAAAAAACAGCGCCCAAACAATTTTTCAAGGTGGTAGTCCATGAGCAGCTCAGATCTTCAATAATGTGTTTGTTTCAGGGGTCTTCTATTGTGTCCAGCACTCTCATTCATACCAATGACCGTGATCTGCAATAGTATGTTTGATGGTAAGGTCTTCTATTGTGTCCCACTTTTTTGTAGGTTGTTTTTTCAGTTGAAATCATTTCTTGTCCATTGGGTTTAAAAAGAAAAGCAATTGAAAGTAAATTGATTTCAATTGAAACCCTTCCTTGCCCACTGAGTGTAAAAGAAAAGCAATTGAAAGTAAGTTGTGTTCAATTCCAATCCTTTCTTGTCCATTGAGTTTAAAAGGAAAAGCAACTAAAAGTAAGTTGGTTTCAATTGAATCCTTTCTTGTCCGTTGAGCTAGAGGAAAAGCAATTGAAAGCAAATTGATTTCAATTGAAATCCCTTCTCATCCTCATTCTCATCCTCAACTCACTCTCATCCTCATGCTCATCCTCATCCTCATCTTCATCCTCATTCCCATCCTCATTCTCATCATCATCATCCTCATCTCCATCCTCATTCTCATCCTCATCTTCATCCTCATTCCCAGCCTCATCTTCAGTCTCATCCTCATCCTCATTCCCATCCTCATACTCATTCCCAGCCTCATCTTCATTCCCACCCTCATCCTCATTCCCATCCTCTCCCTCATCCCCATTCCCATCCTCATCATCATCATCATCATCATTCCAAGCCTCATCTTCATTCTCACCCTCATCCTCATCCCCATCCTCATCCTCATTCCCAGCCTCATCCCCATTCTCATCCTCATTCTCATCCTCATTCTCATTTTCATCCTCATCCTCATTTCCAGCCTCATCTTCATTCTCATCCTCATCCTCATCCCCATCCTCATTCCCATCCTCATCCTCATTTTCATCCTCAACTCACTTTCATCCTCATGCTCATCGTCATCCTCACTCTCATCCCCATTATCAGCATCATCCTCATCCTCATCCCCATGTCCATCCTCATCCTCATCTTCATCCTCATTTTCATTCTCAACTCACTTCCATCTTCATGCTCATCCTCATCGTCACTCTCATCCTCATTCCAAGATGGGTTGGTCGCAGCTTATTTAAGCTGCAGTGGCAAATTTAGCTATCAATGGTCAAAACGCAGCCTAATTTGATGGCATGACTGTTGCATGATGTTGCACAACATGATCTACATATGTTGAAGATGCTGGCAACTATGTCGTGTTTTGGGCAATATACCTTGAAACTTCAACAAATTTTGTGGCTTGAACCAGTTGGGTTTGCGTTGGAAGGCGGTGCTTTGCAAAGAAAAACGCCAAAGAAAACATTTCTTGACATATACTGGATGACATGCAGTCATCCACTGGACAAATCTTGGCCTTTTTCCTCATTTCGTTTGGTCATGCCACATCATGCAAACGTGGATTGTGTACCGCAGCAAAGCCAACCGGCTTACATGCAGCGGGTGTGAAACAATCGCCACCCGCTTCGTGCGGGCCACGAAGTTCTCATCGGCATAGCACGATGAGTAACGTCCATTTTTTTGCAAAAAATGAAAAACAAGGTGCCCCAGTTGGTGGCATTTTGGTCGAATGTGCTATCTCAACTCTTTCACTTGCAGCGCATGCTCATGCAAACTGTTCAAAGCTGACCTGTAGGTCAGATAGGCACGGATAAACTCATTGCAACTCGATGGATCAAAGTAGCGGCCATGCCGAAGCTGCAGCGATTCCATAGCCGCAAGGCCACCAATAAGGCCAACTCCAAGCCTGGGGCTGCATCCAAGGGATTGGACATCAAAATCTAGAGACCCTCACGCTGATAATATATTGTAGGTTTTAATACTTGATATGATATGATTTAAATATATGTTTTATATATAATGTATAATAATACAATATGTACTATATCATACGAAATATGGATACACATACAACATATAGAGAGTTTGCTGAACCCAGTACTTCCCACACAAAAGGGAATGATTTCAAGAGATCCAAGGTTGTCATTTTTTTGGGGCCAAAGTTTGAAGGAAACCAGATTGGATTTCCCCTTGATTTGGAACAGAAAATTTGAAATTGCAAAAAACAAGTGGCTCCCCAAGGTGATCGGTTGAATTTGCTTTTCGTAAAAGTTGAGCCATCCAAAAGATGAGGTACCGAGCAGCAGTTGCACTGCAAATTTTCTGTGAAACCTCACAAAATTTCGATCCATTGCTGGGGCGCAAGATGTTCGAGGTGAATAGTTTCCGCGATGCCCTGTCTGGCACACCTTCATTTGCTTGACATATGACCAAAGAAAACAGGAAAAAACGTTTTTCGGTCATTTTCGGTCCACACTTTCTGGGTATTAGCTCCAGACTTACCGGGAATGAAACAAAGTTTTCAAAGTGTTGATTGAAGCCACTGGTGGTTTCACACCAGGCGTGGCAGTTGGACCACAGCACTTTCAGCTTGCTGTCGCGGCTCTGTCCAGGAATCAACCCAGGAACATCACATAGATCCAGAAGCACCGATGATATCGAGTCCATGAAAAGCGCCAGGTGGCAGATATGCATGAAGTCTGGATAAATTCCTGAGTGCGCCACGAATTCTATATACTTGTTTCAGAGACATGTTGGGGCACCCCACTAACTGAACCCCCCAAAAAAATCCTGTTATATTCCTCTTGGGACCCATAGTATTTGATTTCACAGATCCTCCAAAAAAGTATGAATAGTGCAAAGAAGCTTTCAGGCATCCACCCACAAATCTTTGTCAATGGCGTGAGCCGCTGAGATGATCCTTGGGGATGATCGAGGACAGATCCGATTCCACAAGTCATAGTTTCAAACCCTTCGTGTAAAAAAAGTTCAAACACAAAAGAAGGAACTTCACAAACTGAGATTCGGGTTTTCTCCTTCCCGTCCAAACACCGTATACAATTTTTCAGGTGAATTTTCCGGTCGTCCGACATCTGAAGGTTTGTTGGATACCCATTGTATGGTATCGCAGTAGTGGCAACACTGTTGCCGGCTGGGACCCACTTGCAGATTGAACAGTTGTCTGATATAGTCCTGATCTGCCTGGATGCCTTCTAGCACCCCTCGGTATGATCCACCACCAATCAACTGCCCAGCATTCACTCCCCGATTGGTATGGTAATCTGGTCCAAAGGGGCGACCCCATGGGGCTGAAGGGTAGATACCAGATCCTTGGTTGATGCCACTATTCTAACTCTAAATTAACATGGTGGTTTTGGCCTTCGTTCACTGGATCTTTTGGGGTTCCTATTTTGTAAAATCAACTTGATTCTGGTGAGCCAAAAAAAGCCAATGCATTGAATGACCATGCGATCAGTTCCAACACACGGGTCCGAGCCGTTGTTCTGGAGTAGTTTGTGTTGATGATGGCACACCTTGGCTCGGTCAAAGTACCGATCTTAATGGGACCACTTTTCTCATGCAGGACTTGCCAAACATCATGGCCAAGGGGCAATATCCGATTTTGCAACGTGGCAGAAGATTCGCAGCAAGGGAACTGAGTGGTGAGGATTTCAAATTTCTGTTTTCCTGGGTCAAATCTAAAATCATCAGCATTCCACACAGCATCTTGCTACATACTCAAATCACATGAGACCGACAGTGGAATCAGTTGGCTCACATCAAACAAGTATCGTTGGGATTCAGCCCCATCTCCGTAGAGCCTAAGGGGTATGATCTGCGAAAGGTTGACCTGTCGGTCCTTGGTCTGGCGATGTAACCCAACTCTCAGGTACATCATCGTCATCATCATCATCAACATGTGCTGCAGTGGGATTGGTGCACTCCTATCGCTATGCATGACTATGGTGCCCCGAGTCTCTGAAAGCAATGGGTGCTCTTTGAACCACCGAGTGTTCATCTCTGGTTTCCAGAATTCTTGCAAAACCTGGGCAAAACAAGTTCAAAGTTTTACCATGCATCAACAGGAGAACATTGCATTGCATTTTGACTGGATCATTTTTCAAAAACCAAGTAGCTGAGTTTCCAATCATCCGCGTTGTTTCGCCGGACTTCAAAAAACAATCAAACATTTCATGGGGAAGGTACACACATTGTTGCACCTTCTTGGCACCACCGTGGGAGTCAACCCAGTCCTTGACGGAGCACCAGTACTTAAGTTCAGTGAGATGTTGTGGGATGCCATTTTTTTCTCTGGTGCGCATTTCTTTCAAGCTGAGTGAAGGGCTGAAGGGGCATCAAAAGTAAATGGTAGAGGTAGCTTGGACCCTCGGCCATTCACAACATGTTGGGATACAAAACGCAAACAGTGATACTGTAAACAGTTGGACTTGCGCGTAACAAAACCAAGAAGCTCCATGGTTGTGTCAGGGTCCATTTCCCAAGCATCCTGGTGGCGCCCCACGAAGTAGTACAGGTTGACAAAAGTTCTCCAAGGTCTAAGATGTTTGGCCTGGGGCCACCAGATCACGTGTTCCGCGTTCATCACAACTAAGGTAACATTGGTTCATATTGTGCATCCTGTGACCTGCAAGCCAGTTGAGATGCATCAAGGCCCGGCTTAGATGGTGACTCATGGCACTGCGAGAATCCATGGTAGCCGGGGGAACAAAAGAAGAAGGCAGAGAGAGCGAGTTTGAGCCAAATCTGGAAAAGGGAAGAATAACCAAAGCAATAAAGCATGTAAACATGTAAGGAGAACATCATGAGAGTGGGAAGGAAACCGTGGAAAGGGTGGTATACAACACCTCGAGGGAGGGCAAGAGGTACAAGCATTGCAGTTTTCAATTGGCGGAGGCTACGATCTGTGATGCAATCCGTTCAAGGCCTGTTGCCCCAAACCCAGCCCGGGTGTATAGATCAACAAGCTGTCCGATGCCTTCATGTACCCGATGAACGGGAAAGGCACCTTTGGCAACAATGTGACATCGAGAGTGGAAGCCGCTCAACAGCACCGCCGGAGGTGAAGCAGAAAACGGCGACAGCGCTTGGGAGATGTCAGTGTGGCCACAATAGATCAATTCGAAGGGTTCGGTGGCAACCATGAAGCCCAGAAGTTCTTGATCCGGTTCCGTTTCCAGGGCGTCCATAGAATCCTTCATACAGCAATGTTACGTATGGAGGAAAATCCTGGAATTTGGGATCCCCAAAGAGAAGACGGTTGTCCACATACCGCAAATGTCGAATGAAAAGATTGTGGTTCGACAGGATCTCCCGATAGTTGATGAACCACATTTCTTCACTGATGGAGACAACCATCAAGCAAAGAGCGGGAGACAGGGGACTGCCCATGGGGCTACCACGTTGTTGGCGAGTGCATCGAGTGCCCAAGGCAAAGGTTTGCATGTCGAGGACGGGGGTACAGCGATGTGCCCCCTAGTTGTTGTAACTTGTAACTTGGTTCAACTGAAGTTGTTTTATGTTTATTTTGGGATAAGCTATAGTATAATTATAGTCAAATACAATAACTATCTTCGAAGTTATTAGTTAGTTAGAGGAGGATTTTGAAATTATATCTTATTTAGATCTTTTGTATAACTATATATTGTTGACGTCCTTTGAAGTTACCGCGAAGTTATTTCGAAGTTATTTTTTTCCTGAAAACCAGGTTCTTTTTTGGAAACTGATGATTTTCTCTTTTTTTTTGGCGGCTGAGAAATATATGTTTTTTTTCTGACTCTTGTCGTTTTGAATTTGTGATATATATTTTTTTTTGCGGTTGTCCGCAAGTATTATATTTCGATTCTTTGTGTGCGTGGCGTTTTTTTTTTTTGCGGTTGTTCGCAAGTATTATATATCACTTTGCTTGCTTATGTGGCGGTCATCCGCTATTATTCAGCTGACTCGTTTGGTATTCTTTGTTTTGTAAGCGTGGCGGTCATCCGCTGTTTTTGTAACTAAGATGTTTCTATATTTCTGGATTGTATATATTTGGATTTTTGGAGAGCCGCTATAGAGAATTTTCAGAGGTGTTTCATGTAATTTTTGTCTTATTTTCTTTCTGAAATGTGCTGATGAAAATTTTAAAAGCATCATTGCTCTCTGTCGGAATATGTTTACGTCCAACGGCAAAAGGACGATACCCGTGTCAAGATACTATTGTATTTGGAATATTGCGCCTGTCTCAAAGCTGCGATCACAGACGGTCATCCGTCTCTACTAGGACGTTATCCGGTGATACAGTTCGTGTCAGCTATAGCCGGTCATCCGGCTGAATATCTCGCTCACCAGCCTATAGCCGGTTATCCGGCTTCACATTTTCAGAGCATCAATCCTTGAAGCATGATGCAGTGGTCCGTTGGTTGGTCAGCATGTATGAGTCCAGACGTCGTGGCTTATATAGCTGTAGGATTTGAAAGGATATAGCCATGGCGGAGGAAAGGCCAGAAGTGAGTGAGCTGGAACTGAGCACCTTGGGAGCTGATGAGATGGCTCGCGTGGAGGAAATCCTGAATCAAGGGACAACTCCAAAGGAAACCAAAACGAGATCGGCCATGCAGGACTTTACAGCTTTTGCCTTGTACCTCAACGCTGCCACTTGGGAACTCTACAAGAGTGGGGCAGATTCTCTACAAGTTCTCGAGTCTGCGGTGGACTGGCTCGCTGAGAAGTTTTTACTTCGTTGCCCCAGTGAATCGACTTCGGCATGCTTGGCTGCTTTCAGCATCATGCGAGATGATGAGGCGAGTCAACAGAGGGCACTGAGGACACCCGACCTGTTGTTAGCTACCACCAAGGCGCAGATTTCTTCTGCCCTGGTCAAGCACAAGTTTGCCAAGATCCCGGAGCATCTCTACCTGAAAAAACTGCCTTTGGATCGTTCCAAATTACCAGCCCATCTGCAAGACAATGGTAGTCGCTGCTCGAAGCCGGAGGTGAAGCTTTCAGACTTGTTGCTGATAGCTCGAAAGATACCCTTACGTCCACGGGACAAGGTTAGCAAGCATGTGATGAACAACCCAGATGGTGGCAATGTCATGCACGCCTTGAGTGCTCTGTCAGGGCTCGTTGGTTTAGCACAGATACTGCAGCAAGGACAGCATGGCCAAGGTGATGCTTTGAATCTGCAGTATATGCAGCCTTCCAAAAAAACTGGTGGCGCCTTGCATACTTTGTTGCATCGTGAAGCGACTCCTCCACAGTTGACTTTGACGGATGCCACGTCATCGACGTCTGCTCCTTCCCAGCGGCTTGCAATCACAGATGCCGTTCCTGCACATTCTTCGTCTTCAAATGTTGCGCCAAGTGTTAGCACGCCAGCTAACCAAATTTTGACCGTGCCAGATCCTAAAGTAGCTTGTTACCATCAGTCTCTCTTGTTTTTTTGCCACAAATTTATTTCGGGATATCCAGTAACATCTACAAACCACACATGCATGTCACTGTGATAAGGCAGAGGAAAAGATGCCGAGTCCTCCTTTGCAACCCTCAACGTCTCAGAAGGAGATGAAGCCAGAGCCAGGTGCCAACGTGACACTGAAGGAAAGCTTGGCTAGATTGCAGGAGGCATCTTTGGAAGCCAAGATTGCTGCGAAGAACAGTCCCATGAAGCGTCCTGCTGCTTCGATTTCCGACGCGGCATTGCCCAAGAAGAAACCCAAGAAGTGTATGATGAAACGACCAGCAGCGTCGACCGATGCAGCTGGTACGCACAAAGAGACGAAAGCCTCAGGAGCCAAGCAGCACTCAAAGATGAAAAAGCCCGCCGGAGTCCGGGCTGGTGGCGCTGCTAAGCCAGGAGCTGTGCCAGCCGGAAATGGACGGAAATTGCCTAGCAAGGCACGAAGAGCCGAGTTGTGTCCTCGAGGTTGCAGTACATGTCGATTTGTTGCAGGACATACACCGTCTTGCTGGGTCAAAAAAGGATGGACACGTTGAGATCTGCAAAGCTGATCTCTTTTTCCTGCTCGACAGTGAATGTCGCTTTTCATGATCACGCTTGATGCGCCGATACCGCTTGCTACCAAAAAAATGGAACAAGCCGCATGGATCCTGTGGTTTTTCATGTGGTTTCAGACGGTGATCCGTTTCCATATACTCCATGGATTCATGATCTATATATTGCTGCCCGAGACGGTTGTCCGTCTTCATCGGTTGTCCGATGAGTATCCATTGTCATGAAATGCTATACCTGAATTCATATATATCACATTGTGCAGATAGAGAGACTACTTTAATCTTGAAACTATTCTCTGACAACAGCATGAAAGAAAGCGCCCTACATGGAATGGCATATACTACAGCTCAAAGTGAAGCAGCACAGATCCAGCGGGGGATTTGAGTACCATGGTTCTCCTGTGTTGCATGAGTATGGCGCGCAGCATGGTGCAGAATTTTAAGCTGAACGAGCTTTCGCCTGATGCTCGCGACCTCCTGGCAGATCGATTTGAGTTGATGAAAGAAATCATGACTCAGGTGGTCATTAAGCCTGAGTTTTCTCAGCAGGCAGCCCTCGTCACCTTCCTGCACCGGGTCCTTTACACGATTAGGGCTTTGTTCCTGGATTGGGAAGTACCTGCAGCTCATGAGACCGACACCCTGGAGACCGATCTGCCTGCCTTCACAGACACCTGGAGGGTACAACATCCCAGCCCTGCTGTGTTGTTCAAAGAGATTTCCACGACATTGGGGTTCATGAGAGAGCATGCCACATTCTTCAGCGAGGAACCGTGGGCTTGGCTGATGCAGTTCATGGCCGCGGTGCATGGCGACTTAGAAGAAAAAGTGGTGACCGTTCTCACTTTTGACACCGGTAGTGTGATCTTTTGATCGTGTCGACAAGAAGACATGTGTGTTTTTTGACAACATCCATACAGACCCTTCGCAGGCCAAAGGGATTTGCTGCCTATTACTCGGTCATCCGAGTGCCAGACAATAATGTGATGAGAGTAGATCCTATATAACGCTTATACGTACTTCTCCGTACAACCAAAAGGTCTTCTCATTTTTCCTTGCCAGGCGGTTATCCGTCTGTTCTTGCATGCGGTTGTCCGCATATTTTTTACCCTTGTTTGCAGAGACTGGAATGATTTGACAGAGCCATATACTCAGCTCAGAGATGACTGACAAGGCAATTATAGTATAGACAGATATCATCAACGCGGACTTTGCACACCTCGTGATATGCACGGATGCCAGCATGTGGCACTCAGACATCTTATGCGTGACCAGCGACCATTGTAATTCTACATTGAGTTTTGCAGATGCCAGCCCAGCCATGTGACTCTGACAGTGACTGGTCTCTCGCCTGTCTGTGCGATGATCTTTCGTACGTGCCCCGTTCCTGAGCCGCACAGATCCATTGTGTACCTGTCCGACAAATTTTCCTTCTTGATCCACAGTTTCTTATGTCTTCTTCTAATCGTTTCCATCTAGGTACACCACCGAGTCCGATAGCACCTTCAAAGAACAGTTGCATGAGGCATTGCATTTGACAAAGACCCGCTTAAAGGAAAAAGAAAAATATTTTGGATTCTTCCTCAACAAAAACTGTTTGTTTGCTGATCGCAACCTGCGACTGAAGTTAAACCTTGACCATCTAGTCATTGATTGAACACACTGCTACTATGCCAACGGGATTGCAAATCAGGAAATGATGCTGATATCGCAATTCGTGAAGGACCGATATGGCATCACAACAGAGATGTGGCAGCGGACGATCCGAGACGTTCCCTGGCAATGTCGAGATGAACATTTTAAAGCACCAAGTGGCCGAGCTTTCCTCTTTCAAGAAAGTTTATGGGCGGGAGACATGTTCAAGGGATCCGCATCACAAGTTTGGTTCTTATTGCCTTGGCTGCACTTTCATATGCACCAACTGGTGGTTGATCACAATTGTGCCGAATGGAAATGTTTCGCTGCACTTTTGAAAGTCCATTATGCCCTGCGAACCATCCGAAACGGTGGCAATGCGTATGACAACTTCGACCAAGCTCAAGTCGAACATCATGGTTTGTTCGCAGAAACCTGGGGCGAACTGTTGCGACCCAAACATCACTTACGGCTACATTTAGCTTCGATCTACAAAAAATTTGGATATTTAGATTCTTTTCCGTGCGAAAAGAAACATCAAGACTACAAAACCTTCCTGGCTCAGACCCAGGCATCTTTGTACCTACAAGGCACTGGCAAGATCAGTCTCTCCATCCTGGGGAGAATGTTGATGCAAAACACTGAAGAATTGAGTGATGACCCTTGGACTAACGGCATTCTTCCACCCATCTACAGTCAAGAGGAGGTGAACCAGGCCTTCCCGGGATGGAATGCCAGAATCAGCAGATGCTATCGGCTGAACTCGTTCATTTTGAAGCCCGACATACCCGTACTGTGGGCGCAACAAGCTGGCATCACGCAATTCTTTGCCTTGGAAGACAACACAATCTTTTTGATTTACGAGGAACTGATACCTCTTCAATCAAGGATTCCTTGGTCCAAGAAGTTCCAATGCACAGGACGTTGGAAAGCAGTTGACATGCAATTGCTTGGTAGCAGCACTGTGCCGTGCTGGTGGCTCAAAGAAAGTCAGATCCTAACCTGTCTGTTTGGAGTGAAAAATACCTTCTAACAGCTCTTCCGTGCAACCTCGCTATAAGCATCAAAGACAATCATGCGTTTTTTAGACATCAGCTTCCAAAATCAGACGGTAATCCGTCTTCACATCAGACGGGAAATCCGTCTCAACATATCAAAGATTTTTAAAGAAAATCCAGAAGTGTGAGCTCTCACACTCGAACATACAAGCCAACACAAAAAAAATACCAGAGAAAATCAAACCATAAATACATGGAAAGCCAATCACATCGACAACAGAAACTTGAAAAAGTACTTTGAAAATATAAAATGATCAACTTTCATGGCCATAAATTACAAGCCATGATTCCAAATTATTTCTCAAAAAATCAAAAAATCATACCCAAAAAAAGTTATATCAAGTTATTTTAGTTATATCTAAGTTATAACATATTATAACTTACCCACTAAGTACCAAAAATAACTTCAAAATAAGTCCTCTCAACTAAGTTATAACTTCTTTAACTAAGGTATATCTTACCATAACTAGGGGGCACATCGCTGTAAGGAATTCAGGGACGTCGCCGATGGTGATCTTTCTGGTGACATTGAGACGACGGAAAGTGCGTCCTTTGATGATGTCTCCCGGTTGATTGGTCCGGCCTGGGTGGACGGAGAAGACTTCGTCATTGTTGACACTCATCTTGGGGCGAAGGAAATCGAGGAGCTTGTACCAGGAGCCCAGAAACCTGTCCGGGCCGATGCTGGTGAAGGAACCAGCTAAGTCCTGATTGAAGATTTGGATGGGAAGATGTTCTGGTGTGGCCTTCAAGATAGCAAGAAGTTCATAAACATCTCCCACCCGAAATGATGTGGACACCCGACTGGTATCAGTTGGTACAATAGCCGAGCCAAGATATTGAGCATCGGGCGGAATGGAGCATCGACGAAGGAAATAATAGGGCGACCGCTATGGTATTGTTTCTTAGCCTTGGCCAAGATGTACCCTGATGGTGTTTGGCGTCCCTTGCCGAGGGCCCAGGGGTAGGAACGACCATATTGGGCGGTCAGCTTTTGCACCAGAGACGTCACCACGAGTTGTGGCGTAGTATCTTGTGGTGTAAACACCTGGGGTCCAAGAGCATGTTGGTGATGGCTTCGTAGTAAAGGACCCGGCAAAAGATTTGAAGGGAAGATGCATGTTTGTTTTCACAATGGAAAGTAGCATCAGGGAACAACCCCTGAAGGGTGGTGATGGAAGACTTGGTGATGTGCGAGGTGATTTCTCGCTGGCGTTTTGACCAAATGTCGTCAAGCAATTCCTGGATTCTGGGCCCAGGGATAGATGGGAGACCGTTGGTCTTGGCCCAGCGGGACAAACCTTGTTTGAGGCTGCGACTGTAATTCTTCTTGGTGGGAAAGAACCAAGACGGCACTGTGTTTGACAAATACTACCTTGAAGGAAGGATTGTGGCATGGAACTTGAACTTGGTGAGAAAGGATCTCAAAGAACCAGTCTCGCAGAAACCGATTAAGGATTTTCTCCAAGCCAGGGGCGAGTGACCAAGGAATACGGGCCGCAGTGGCTTTTGGAGCTGGTTTTCCTTTCCACCAAATGATGGTGGCGNCGATTAAGGATTTTCTCCAAGCCAGGGGCGAGTGACCAAGGAATACGGGCCGCAGTGGCTTTTGGAGCTGGTTTTCCTTTCCACCAAATGATGGTGGCGTCTAATGCCTGTAAAGACAAAGTACGGAATGGTTCTTGAATATTGGATGCCAGGCGCCGAACGGCATAGGTCATGGTGAGTCCTCCCTGATGGGGCCGGAGGAACTTCGGGGCTTCAAAGCGAGGCTTGGTATTGGATCCCAAATCGTGAATCAAGCGCCGCATGGCGAGACGGTTTTGGAATCGGTCGGAGCCCAATATGTCCTTGACCAGTTGCGGATTGAATTTGTGGCGACGTTTGCGCCACAGGGTGGCCAGGCCGAACAGGCATTCAAGGCCATGGCGGGCCGTTTGAGTAAGCCCTTCTTTGGATTGAAAAATTGGCAAACGAACGGATAGTTCAACCGAGGTTGCCACTCTTGGATTAGGGCCAGTTCCAAGCTGCGGAAGTCTGGTCGCCGAGTGAAGATTGGAAGAGGCACCCAGGT
>BGPT01000764.1:270487-340929 GCA_003297045.1 Symbiodinium sp. clade C Y103 | reverse complement strand
TTGTATGTGTGCGGTATTGGAGCTCACCTGGATTGTGTTACCAGGATCACTGCTCCGCTACCATGTAAAGTTTCACTGTTCCAATTGTCAATCTCCTCATTTGTTCTCTTCCACGATTGTCACCAAATTGTGTGCCGCGCACTCACTGCATTGTTTTGTCTCTGGGCTCTTCAATTGTCCAAAGGCTCAAGGCCTTGATNCGATTGTCACCAAATTGTGTGCCGCGCACTCACTGCATTGTTTTGTCTCTGGGCTCTTCAATTGTCCAAAGGCTCAAGGCCTTGATCCAGGCATTGTACGCGAACACTATTGTATGTGCATTGTGCACATGGTACACCATCATTGTATTTAACAGGATGGATGGATTGATGGATGGATGGATGGATGTACATGCCATGTAAGTGCTATGTATGTGCTACGTATATTCTTTGCATATTCTATGCATATGCTATGTATATTGTATTCTTTGCATATTCTATGCATATGCTAGGTATATGTAAGTCAATATACATTGGATGTGTGTATAGATATCATTTATATACATTTACACACATCGTTCGTTGTACATGCGCTACATATATATATATATTCACATACATATGTGTATATTTATACATATATATATATATATATATTCACATACATATGTGTATATTTATATACATATATATATATATATACATATGTGTATATATATTTACACATATATGGGTTGTCAACCCCGAGACACAGTGCCACAGTTTGGAATCGACGCTGGTCGCGTGTCGGAGTTGCAAAACGCGCCGGCAGCCCCACATTGGCTGTTGAAAAACGCGTCTGCTGATGACCCGCCGGTGCTGAAGCATCATCCCGTTCAAAATTGGATGGCAAAATCCTGATTTGTTTTGGTAAACTAGCCATGGGTTTCAAAAAAAAGTCTTCCGGCATCACATCCATGAATTTCAGATCACCACTTCGCAGCTGAACAAAGCTGGAAAGCTTTCAAGCATGTCTTTCGCAGCTGAACAAAGCTGGAAGGCTTTCAAGCATGTCTTAGACATGATTTTTCGCGTTTCAAAGAAGTGCCAACTTCTGGCACTATTTTCAAAAAGGACCTACTTGGCCAGTTGATGGTTTCAAGCGACAAAAAACGCCAACGTCAATTGTGCCATTGTCAAGTTACATAGGCATTATGCATTGTATCATGTGCATTAAATGCTGGATAAATCACTATGAAATGGATGACCAACCCACATCCATGTGGAACTTACCCATGAAACTTGACACGCAATTAGGATCATCATCTTGTGTTCAAAGCCATTTACCCAATATGTACCGAAAAAAAATCGAAAAGCTTATTTCTTCCAACCTTACCCAATGTTTACCCATCATGTTGTCGAAACCACCAAGCATGCACGGTTTAACGCGAAACGGCCGAAGCGGGTCACGTCTCCGCCTGCGAAGTCGTTGTGTTTCGATCCGCAGCCCAGGAACTCACCTGGGAAATGAACCAAGAAAGATTGGTGATTTAATGAGATGTAATGTCAAGGTGGGATTAATAAACCCATGGTTTATTAATCATGGAGGATTCCCCGAATAGTGGTTAACATTAACCATTACTAGGGGGTTTATTAATCCCACCTTGACATTATGTGGGATTGTGGGGAGATTCATGGGATGTATAATATAATATATGCTATATATATATATATATAGAGATATAGATATATATGATCCAGGTTCGCGGTTCGATAGCCCCCCCCCATGGTAGCCCCCCCGTGGTGGTATACAGTATCCCCCCCAACCCTGCCATCCCCCTGCCCTGACCCTCCCCTGCCCCTCCCTGTATATACCTACATACCTACATAGTATATACCTGTGTACCTATATACCTATATACAACCTGTATACCCAATACTGTAAGTCACCCCCACCACCACAGCCACTACCACAGTGGAGGAGCGGGGTACCCAACCAACGATGACCGGGAGAGGGGGGGAGCCTACAAACCTGGATCATATGTATATATATATATACATTATATATATATATATATATATCATATATATCATATATATGTCATATATTACATATATCATATACATATATATATATACAAATACATATAACCATAGTTAACCAAATTGATACATTCCATGGTCAAGTTACATGGGATGAATGGGGGGCCCCTGTCATCCAAGCATCATGAATCAGTGAATGGGATTCCCCAACTACTGTATATGTATATACAGACGCGAGTGTGTATGTGGCTCTACGCGGGAAATTGTCTCGGGTTTAGGGTGGTTCTTGTTTCAGGGTGCTGCTAGCGGTGTTCTTTCAGGGTTGATGCTTTAAGTGTTATTCCTTAGGGCCCTTTGGGGTGCTGTTGCTCTACGCAAAATTGGGGATTTATGATAGCTAAACTTGCCCAATTTTTGTGTAAAGGTAAATATATCTGTAGTTACTGCTGCCTAAAAATGTTTAAGCCAACAAATGTAGCTGGCTTCGAAGCCACCAACCGGGGCCCATGGTCATCCAACCATCGATATCCCGTTTTGGGAAAGCAAGCCATATCTTGACAATCGTACATATATATATATATATATATATGGGGGTTTCCAGAAATGGGGGTCCCCAAAAATGGATGGTTTATAATGGAAAATCCATGAAATCATTGAAGGCCCTTGGCGAATCCAGCCATATCCTCGATACAGTTTCACTTGGAGCTGAATCACTTTTTTATTGGCAATGACTAACATAGCTATGGAAAGTCTGCATGTCTACTCATCCATCACGTTCCTGCTGGATCATTCACCCAAAAAATGTCCCCAGTGAGCCCACTCGTCCACACCCCGGAAATCGGAGATCGCAGCAGGAGAAGTGGAAAGACGTCACCAGCAAAGAAATGGGGGATTGAAGCATGAACAAAGGGATTTGACTGAAAAAACAGGAGAAATAAATGCAGCTTTCTATGGGAACAACGGTAGAAACACCAGGTTTGAAATCTTTCCAAAGTGTGGCTTAGTAGGTAGTTCACCAGTTTTTTAATGAGATAATCATGGGCGTAGTTCATGGGATGGTACAACTCTCACTTTATATGACATGTGGGCGTATTAGAAAATGCGTATACCCGCCCCAAACAACTACTTTATATAGTAGTGAAAGTTTGGGAAAATGATGATTAAACAATTGAATCAACGGTTTTAGGGGTACAAACCAATCCTTTTTCCGATCATATTCTGTGCTTTTCGGGGCAACTGAGATTTATCAATCCATCCTTGATAAAGCACATGTTCTTGCCAACTTGATAAACCAAATTTGCCTTGCTTTTCATGGTGAAATCCCGATTGTCCAGCATGTGTTCCTGGTGCATGTTTGCAGCTTTTACCTCCATGTTGTTCTTCTCAAATAACTTCTGTTTGCTGGTATCCTCTAGTTCTTGGTTCCCATCATTTAGCGGTTCAACCAAAATCCAGATTCAAACCTTCAACCAAACACATGTTCAATGTGTTTAAACCTCCAGGTTCATTGCTTAAACCACCTTGTTTCATGGTGAAATCCCAATCGTCCACCAATTGCTCAGAGTTTCCACCCCTTTTTGATAAACTATGATATAATGCAACCCTCAATTCTGCTGTTTTTTGTGACTGAAACCTATTTTTTTCATGTGGTTTCGGTTCACCCCCATTCTTCATTGATAAATCCAATGTTTTCATGATTACATCCAATTTTCTCATGGGCAAATCCTTCCCTGTTTCATGGTTTAAACCCCAAAGTTCCGAGGATTTTCATGGCCAAATGCTATACTGTTCAGACGAAATCATATCAATGTTTTTCATGGCGAAATCCCGATTTGTCCAAATGTTTGATGGTGAAATCCCAACTTGTCCCAACTTTCCCCTATTTTTTTACGGTGAAATCCTAACTTCCACCCAGTTTTCATGGCAACTTCCCAAATCTTCATTGTGAAATCCCCATTCTCCACTATCCTTCTGAAATCCCAAAATTCCAAACAGTTCCTCATTGTTCATGGGTGAAATCCCAAAATTCCCCGCTGCTTTCATCGGTTTGATTCAGATCAGTCACCCTTCTGACTCCTCTGCGCCGAGCGCGCTTTCCTTCCGCCGTTTCAATGTCGTCTCCGAAGCCCAAACGGATGCAGAACCTGAAGATTTTCACGGGCGGTTCTGTTCACTGTGGATTTCAGCTAGAAATAGTGAAATCCAATTTCTTGGTGAAAAATAAGGACTCAACGGTGCGAAATCTCGCAAAGATTGTGATTTTTTGCCATCAAGAGTAGGGAACTGAGGAATTTCACCATGGATCATTGGGATTGTTTATCATGAACCAACAAAAAGTAAGGGATTACTTTGATTTCAAGCAACAAAGGTTGGATTTAACCAGAAACAACAGAGGTGATTCAAAATTGATAACTGACATCAAAAAGGCTGGCAAAGTTGGTAGGAAATCCATGTATAATATATATTCTATCTATATATATATATACATATTAGCATGGTTATGTATATATATATATACATTGTATACATAGTAGTGTGTATATATTTGTATATATATATATATATATGGTGTATGTATGTAACAATGTACATATACATATATATATATATACACGCATAATATCTATATAATTCTATATATATCTACTTTATATTATAGTATCATCATCACTAATCATACATATGGGGTTCTCAGCAGAAGAAAGATAGCAATTCACTGACAAGGAACCCGACTGTGTACAACGTGAACACCAAGCCTTGGCTGCACATCACGGATCGCACGACAGTGTACATCGCGCCGACGCAACATCCAGGAAAAAACAACAGCAGATAGAAGTGGGGGATTGACCCCATAAAATTGCTATTTCGATAGGGAAACTCATGATTGATTATCAAAATTTGGAAAGAAAATCAGAAAATAAAGAAACTAAATGTCCAGACAAAGCAAGACGGAACCGGTCACATTGGGTGATAGTAAATTTCAATCAACATCTGCCTGCTCCAGTGAAATGATCATCAAAAATTGAGCATACCCCACAAAACGATGCTCTATTCCGCTTTAAACCGAACTGGGTGACAAAGTTTTTTTTTGCGCGGGGTCCTGTGGGATAGAGTGGGGAAGACTGTTCCCTTCCCTTATTTTTCCAAAAACGTTGTATCTTCTAAAAGAGGCGACCCTTGCAAAGAAATAATCATGAGTTCTTCATAATTGGAATTGCTTAATTGCAAGAAAAAATGCACTGCCTCAACAGAATGCTACATCTCTTAAAGGACTCCTCAGTTGTTTTCAAGGGACATGCAACCCTGCAAAATTTTAAACGGATACTCATTTGTCAGGGACCATTGCATATTTCTACAAGAAATCCATCGTTTTGAGCAAGCACTTAATATTCACAAGAATACTGCATCCTCAAAGGAAGTGAATATACTGAGTAAATACTGCATCTGTTTGATAGGAAACTTGCATACTTGATTGATTGATGTACATGAAAAGTCTTAGTTTTGACCAGGAGACGCTCGTTAGAAAGAAATACTGTGCTTTCGGAAAGATAAATATATTACAACTGTGGGGAAGAATCCTCTGTACCCTGCATCAACAGGATTGTCTCAAAAAGGAAACTGTTTCGTCAAAATTGAAAATCTTGAACGGAAAAAAAACAAATTGAAAAAGATTATGTGTTCAAGAGCAACATGGGGGCCATCGGAAAATCCATGTCGCTGGAAGGGATGGTGAAGCTTTTCAGTGAGCTGTGCCATGGAGTTTGCAGCTGTTGTTTTGTTGTTCCTTTTTATATGTTCTATGTGTTTCATTGAAAACCCTGGATCCAAACTTAGAATATGTTAGTCATTAGAGTCATTAGAGAAAAACGGTTCTACAAACTTACAGTACCCATCACCGCCCCAATACATATACAGTGTATATATATATATACATACATGATCATACATATGTGTGTGTGTATGTGTGTGTTGCATGGCTCATCCGAGCAGCAGGCCATCCCGGTTGCAAAGATGAAGGGCGCTAAGGGGTCCACAGTGTAGAGGAACGTCCCCAAGATCCCCGCAAGGCCTCCCCCAAGTGCTTCGGCATTTCGGCAGATCACCTGCATACCTTGATCCGAAGGTCAACGATGACCACTCAATGAGTGGGATAAACTAAAGATAAAATCCATGAAGCCCCAAAAAGGCGACAAAAATCCGCCGGCCTGCCGGCGTGCTTTGTGGTTGTTCTTGTGGTATATCTTTAGCTTACCTGTAGCTTAGCCTATAGTTCCTCTTGCACAGACTTGTGTTTTTAGTTATATCTTCTTCTTACTGTTTTCTCTTTCTTTTTTTTCGGTGCCCTACCCCCCACCCACCCCCCAACATATATATATATATATATATGTACACATACATACATACATACATACATACATACATACATACATACATACATACATACATACATACATACATACATACATACATACATACATATATGTATATATATTATATAGTAGTATGTTTATATATATATATATATGTATATATATATATATACACTATAGTCTAATATACTTTAGTAGTTACACTATAGTCTAATATACACTATAGTCTAATATACTATAGTCTAGTAAAGTATAGTTTTGTCTAGTCCAAGATGCTCAGCCCACAATCTTTGACATTCCTTACATCATCCTCGTCTAGGCCGTCATCATCCTCACATCATCAACATCCTCATCATCAGCATCATCCTCATCATCATCCTCTTCTGTTCTCTTCCTTCATCCTCCTTGCTCCTCCTCTCTCCGTCTTGTCTTTCGTTTCCACAGTTTACTGCCCGTTCAGGCAAAAGTACGTTCTATCCTGCCGCTTTTGCGCCCCACGCTTTCCATCAGCACCTGCAGCGCCTGCGCTTCCGTCTCCGCATGCACTCTCACAGCCCTGCCGCTTGGATCTACCAAGTATAGTTTAATGTGACTCAATACAATGTCATCTCCTAAAGTCTCTTTGCACCTTCGTCTTCCAGGGCGTCGTCCTCATCACCTTCATCTTCACAGTTTTTACGCTCTTTTACATCAACCACTTTTTGCACAAACCAACTCTTGCACCAACCTGCTTTTACACCAACCAACTTTTACACAAACGCGCTTGTACACACAGCACCGTTTACACTACCCCGCACTTACACCAACCGGCTTTCACACAAACCAGCTTCTACCCAAACCTGGCTTTACCCGAACCTCCTTTGCACCAACCAACTGTTACCTACAGCCTCGCACTAGTCACCTGTAAGGTTGGCTCTTCATCCCACAGGACTACCGGCAAACGGCCTCGTGGGCCGGTGAATGCCGAGGGCTGTTAAATTCAAAAGTTCTGCACGGCCCATCCATCCAGATACTCAAAAACACTTTGGAATCACCCAAGGAGTAGAAGAGGTTCATGTCCGTGTACCACTTCGAGCAGTATACCTTGGAGCGGAGCGAGGCTAAGGACCTGGGAGATTTCTGAGCGGACCCTAAACTTGTTGATCACATGGGGTGATACTATCCAATAGTCATTGGAGATTATCTGAATCCATGAACTGGGAAATCCTCTGTAATTGCTAACAAGAATAGATAACAAGCTGACATTGCGAGTCAATTGAACACTGCTCAGATGGTAATTTCTAAGAGAAACAATGATAATTTGCACCTGGGAAAAATTGCATCCATGGGAAAAGAAAACTCACAAACTGGACACGGAGGGGAGTTTGGTCGTGCATTGGAGTACATAGCCCTACGCAAGTATCAACCAAGTAGTGGCGAAAAGACATCTCTGATTCTACTTCTCCGGTGTAAATCAACCGAGAAAGTCGGCAAAGCATCCTACAATCTCAGTTTCATGTACACAGAGTATGTGGTTTCTGTCAGTTATCCGAGCGGTGCTGGGGAATATCTACATAGGCATCCCTACATTGGCAAATCATGAAACTACTCACATCTAAAATAGTCAGCATTTTTCATATGATTTCCCTTATGATTTCCATGATGTATATCGGTATATCCCTCTATCAGATTCTTGGTCAATATATATATATATATATATGTGTATATATATATATCCCACTACATCCACGATCGTTGGTTGTACATGTGTATATATATATATGTGTACATCATAATGACTGACCATCATATAATTGACCATCATATATATATATTCATATATATATATATATTCAGATTCATGTATATATATTCATATATATATATATATATTCATATATATATATATATATTCATATATATATATATTCATATGTATATATATATATATTCATAGATATACATTGCGTGTATATGTATATGGCTAATTTCCATCATACTTCACCAACCTAAGAAGTTCAATGAGTCCAAATCGTTTCGAAATGAGGTTTCCAAGTTTTCAGCATCGAAATATTGTTGGGAGGTGCTAGAGATATTACATTTATGCATTTCTATGTATATATATATATATACAGATGTTAGCGCATATGTAAATATACACATACATCATATATATATATAACTCGCATGCGGTACAGATATGCACATGTTCTTATATACTTACATCCACATACACAAATAAAGAGACCATCACCATCTTGGGGAAAACAAACCGGGCTACCAGACGCTAGGCCATACATAAACACCATGTGGTCCCAGTGATGTTTGCTGGCTTCGAATCCCCAACTAGGGATATATCTACCAATCCAACCCAACCTGTGAAATACGATAACATGTGATATATCTACCTTTCACTAGGGATACATCTTCTATAAACCCACCTTGACTCGCCTTTTTTCAAAGGCCCGGCCCTTCCGGTTGCTGTGAAGACACATAGGTGGTGCCCATGAAGATTTGTGCTAAAATGGCCAGAGCCAAGACTGGACTCATCATCCCCATGTTGAAGAGGATCCAAGTTGCCAACACAAAACCTCTTGCGTTTTGAGCCAACCAAATTTGGAAAGTCAAAGGTGAGTTTAGAATGGGAAAAAGCATGGGTTCATAATGGGTTGATAATGGTTAATGGGGTATTGAATGGGATACTGGCTGAACGGACATGTGAGCATTAAGCTGATGCTTTCGCCCTTTGCGTTTCGGGATTTTGCCATGACAAAATTCGGGGCCCACAAAGAAATCGTCCGGATTGCCAAAGCCCCGCTGGCTTGATGGTGATGTATGGGCGAATCGTTGGAATTTCATGGAGATGGGATTATATATATATATGGGGGTTTCCTAAACTGGTGGTACCCCCAAATCATCTATTTCTATAGGATTGTCCATTATAATAAACCATCCATTTTGGGGTACCTCCATTTTAGGAAACCTCCATATATAATATACATAGTTTGGATGTTGGTATCTTGTGATTATTTATGGTATAAATGTGACCCAGAAACTCAGATTGTAGGGCTGAGACGTGATGTGGTGAAAGAAGCGCCGCAGACACCCAGCTTCATCCGGGTCATATTCACCGGTGAACAACGCTGGAATCACTTGCATGGCGATGGCAGCCACCAAATCTCCAGCTGTCTGGGCGATGCTTGCCAAGGTTGCCTGGGCAAACCCAAAGGTGCCACCTGGTCCTTTACTAAGTTTCTTAGTTGAAGACAAGTCCATAGGCAAAGACCAGGTGGCATCACTTTGCTAGTTGGTGCAAAGAACTAGGCAAGGTAGGCTTTGTGGCGATGAAATAACAATAATAAGTTGGTTAACCAACTTCTCACTAGGGCTCCTTGCCACCCATGTTTGAAAAGGAAGGTTTACTCAAAATGATCCAATTCATGGATCCCGTTGAACCCCGGAGAAAATCCCGCCAGCCTGTGCTCCCTTTGTCATGGCTGTGGCATGTAACATCCAATTTACATGTGGGCATTCATGGAATGGCCAAGACTGTGGGATAAGCTGTTTTCGAACTAAAAAATGCCGACAACCACCTGTCCGTGATTCCAATGGAGTTCATAAAAATCATTCCTGGTCCATGTTCAACCCCAAACTTCCGATGTAAATCTCTAGTTGGTATTCGTTGTCAGTATTCCTCAAAGATTTCTCTACAATTCACCCAAGAATGGATCCAGCTAAAACATGACCAAAAACCACCAAGTGGCTTCGTTCCAGTGGTGCTGCTGCTTGAAATAGATGGCGAAGATTGCAAATTCCATGGCATAGGAAGCATTGTTGAAAAAAGCCGTCAGCACAATCAGAAACGCTGGTAACCTTGGGATGACACTCTGCATTGACCCAGTTGATTGCCGCCAGAAGCTTAACAACATGTTGATTATATCCCATACACTACTGGCTTGTAATACTGGGTGTGAAATATCCCAAGGCGCCATCTGAATCTTTAGTTTCTATTCATGGAGTTTCTATTCAGGAAATTCCGGAAATTCCCTGAGGCTCTGAACTTGTCCCGGTTCCATGGATCAGTTGAAGAGTCGCGAACGCCCAAACAACTGGGTTGCGGAGCTGTCAGGTCACATCTTTGACAACGAGAAGTTTTTTCCACCCAAAACGGAAACGAAATCAAACGTAATGGGTATACATGGGTATGTAATATCTAATGGAATACATCTGGAGAAGATTCATAGTTCAGCAACCTGAAAAGTTAGGCTACCAGTCTTCGGTTCACAACCGGCCCATGCACGCACATGGAAAGGTTCTCCTATGCATGGTCGCTGAGAAGTTTGTCGGGAATGATTCCCGGCAATCTAACCATCCAGTAATGGAAATTCTACGTGAGGTCGTTTGTAAATAATCCAGAAAGAAAAGGAAACTTGGAATGGACCTGTCATTTAGCTGAGCTTTGTAGTTGCGAAACAATCTGCAAACGCTTCTTTGAAGCGTCTGTCAGCACACCGATTAGAATCTAAGAATCCTGGTTTAGCAAGGAGGTTCCTTTCGGGTCATCCTTAAACCGTCTGGTCTCCTCCGTCCATTGGCTAACGAACAACCACGAACCTTGCCGCTTGCCCGCCCTGACATTTCAGAAATGCGTTTGTCCAAAAATGGGGTACAATACCCAAGAATCCTATGGTTTATCATCGTTTTCCCCATTCAAGTTAAATCGCCATGTCTCACTTTTACAGCTATATTCAAACCATTTTCAGACAAACCCGTCATCAGTCTGAACTGGCTATATTGTTGAGTCTGAATTGGCTATATATGTTCACTGAACATTACAAAGTTTTCAGAACAACTGCTAGTTTTCATTACATGTCTCACTTTTACAATATTCAAACCATTTTCAGACAAACCCGCATCAGTCATCATTCAGAAACCTCACATCCTTTGGAATTGCACCAATGCCAGCCCTCGCCCGCGGTGATTTCTCCACGGTTTGGCCGTCCTCCATGACCTCTCGCCTGGAACATCCAGGGTGCGGAACACGGAAAAAAATGTCGGAGCCTCTGGCAATCCAACGTAGTTTTTAAAAATGGCCCATGATATTTGATGATCTATCAAAAAATGGTGATTTCCATAGCTACATTGAAGATACGTGGCGGATTTGAAGTATTAAGGCCCATCGGAATCTCAGAAACCTGTGAAACGGACTAGCATCATTTGGGGGTAGCCCAAGGAGTAGACACAAACTCATCTAAGAGAAAAATACCAAAAACAAAAAACAAAGCACCACTTGACCAGTTATTTAAGCAAAAATATGTCAATGTTGTGATCTCTTGTTTTAAAATATCTTCGTTGGGGATGCCCAGGCAGCCTGTTTTCATTTATCCATGATCGCACTGAAAGCCTGGCAACATCTCTCATCCTTTTCGGATCGGAGTTGTTCGAATCCAACTGACCTTTTACAGAATACCTCAAAGGATATCTCCGAAGATAAACCCGTATGATGAGGAAAATCTTTGCGCGTGCGAATCACTTCGATGTCGCGAAACCCAACCGCGCAACATGAAGTCCTAAAATGTCCCGAAATCTACAGTGGAACTCGGAACTTTCCATTAATTCCTGATGTAGTTGTTGACTTATCGATAGAAATTGAGATATGTGTTACGCAAGAGTATATATCTCTTACAGACAGCTAACCCACGCATTTTCGTTGTCTATCCTTGGAGGATCATCACCTCACCTGCACCAAGTTGCATTACCCTCTCTGCCCCCGTGGTTCCAACGATTTCTGGCAGAAGGACATTGCTGGTCCCAAAGTGGTGTCGGAAGTCTTCTCCAGCTTGAGACAACGCCGTTATCCTTGAGAAAGCTGTGAGAACAGTCTTTGCAGTCTGCCTTCAGGGCAGAAGAATGTTGAAGCAGCACTCTAAAATGGGGAAGTTCATGGAAATACCGCTATGTAAAGGGTTGTTTGTATATGTGCATATACATATATAAGTACATATGTATGTAGATGTATATATATATATATACATCTACAGATGAACCCCATGTATGTCTATATATATATATGTGTGTACTTGTATGTATACATATGTGTATATACACATGAGTATATGTGCAAAAATACGTGTATATGTTTATACCTTTGTGGACTTGTATGTAAATCAATGGATACATGTATGTGTATATAATGTTCATCATTATATGTTTATGTTTGTAAATCTAAATATCAATGTGTGTTGACGTACAGTATGGTTTTATACCTGCACAAACTAAGATCTTTGTATATATGTGCATATGTGTCTAAATGTAGACATGTATATATGTAAAGACAAATGAATATATATATATATATATACATATACATATACATATACATATACATATACATATACATATACATATACATACGTGTATATATGAGTATATTGCTTTAGTACAAGTATACATATATATTGACATATGCAAATATAATCAACACATGTGTATATATATATATATGTTTACATGTGTATATGTATGTAAATGTAAATACACATATATGTATCAAGAAAAGTAGCTATATATATGTGTGTATGCATGTGTATATTTATCAATGTATGTATAAATGTATCGGTGTGCACATGACTGTATGTATGTATATGTATTTGAATGTATGTATGTGTAAATATACATATTCAAATATGTACGTATACGTATATGTATATACATCCCAAAAAAAACTACATGGATAGATATATGTATATACATGAACATGCATGTCTGTCTGTATATGTATGTCTGTATGTGTATGTTGATGTATGTATATACATATCTATACATGTATGTATACATATTTATGTATATTTTTAGATATATACGTAAAGGGAAAATGATAATGTAGGAAATTTACGGGATGCCCAATTTCAAACAAACCAAATATTTGAATATCTGTTCATCGATGTATACATTGGTTAATTTGCAATAAAAAGGCCAATATAAAAGAAATAGATGTTTGCTAACATATGTAAATTTGTTGTTTCTGCTAATTTTCAGAATTTGATGCTAAATCGAGTTGATATTAAACATAAAGACTCAAATTTGGTAACATATGTTAATCAATGTTGGTATGTGTTGGTAAACGTCAATATGTTGATATATGTCCATAAAAATACTTATATGCGCCAGGTCTAAAAATGCTACATGTGAATTAATAATGCAAGCAGTTACTGCATGTTCATATTTGGCAATATTTTTGAATGTTTGTTCATATTTGCTGATCTCTCTAAGTTTGTGGTTATATTTAGTAATGATCCTAAAATTTGCTGATAAATGATAAAGGTATACATTTGTTTATGTATATATGTTTGGAAAAATGTATGTATGTAGGCTGTAACTCTAAAAATTTTTGCATATTTGTACATGCATGTATATCTATATTTGCATGTGTATCTATATATGTATGCGTTTTATATACCTGTATCTTTAGATATGTATGTATGTATTTCGGTAAATGTATGTACATGTAAGTGTGTCTGTATATCCATATATGTGTGTATTTTTAGATATGCAAATATTATATATATACATATGCATGTGTATCTATACATGTATTCTATGTACATTTGTTAAGATTTGTATATATGTAGGTACTTCTGTACATGTGTATATTTGCATATATGTATATATGTATGTAAGTGTATATGTATGCGTATTTGGACTTGTATATGTATATGATATGCGTGTAAATGTATGTATGTGTCTTTGCATATATGTGCAAATGTAATTATCGTTACGTCTATAAATGTAATTATTGTTATATCTATATGTTAGTACATATATTGGTGTTAATCTGGTAGCATGTGTATATATAATATATATATATATATATATTTGATCAGGGATGTATGAATGTACATTTGCATATATATGTGGTTTTTGTACGTAATGCATGTATGTATGTATGTATGTACGTATGTGAGTATGTATGTATGTATGTATGTATGTATGTATGTATGTATGTATGTATGTATCTATGTATGCATGTATGTATGTATGTAAGTATGTATGTTTTTTTACAGCCATACCTCGCATCGACCTGAGCTCGACGACTATGCAGCGAGGCGTTAGCGCAGCATCCTATTGTTATAAAGTTGTCTGCTTAAAACTGCTTCATATATTCTTTGATCATTCACTTGTGTCTCATCGTAATCAAAATGTCTCAAAATGTGTTCGCAAACGCCCTTTGTGGTATGAGGTAGCCAGTTTTGACGAGGTTTCCCAACTCGCTTGGTGCCGTAGTCGGCTCGCTGTGAAGAACCTGGTAAAAAGGAAACTTGTCTCATAGGATCATTGCCGTCGCATCGAAAAATGTGTTAAACTTCTTGCTCACATGTATGCATGTATGTAATTGTATGTAACAGTATGTAATGGCATGCAATAGTATGTGATGGTATGTAGTGGTATGTAATGGTATGTAATGGTATGCAATGGTCTGCATTGGTATGTGATGGTATGTAATGATCTGTAATGGTATGTAATGGTATGTAATGGTAGTTCCTGGTCTGTAATGGTATGTAATGGTCTGCAATGGTCTGTAATGGTATGTGAAGGTCTGTACTGGTATGGTATTGTATGAAATGGTCTGTAATGGTATGTAATGGTATGTAATGGTATGCAGTGGCATGTAATGGTATGTAATGGTTTGTAATGGTAGGTACTGGTCTGTAATGGTATGTAATGGTCTGCAATGGTCTGTAATGGTATGTGAAGGTCCGTAATGGTATGGTATTGTATGAAATGGTCTGTAATGGTATGTAATGGTATGCAGTGGGATGTAACGGTATGTAATGGTTTGTAATGGTAGGTACTGGTCTGTAATGATATGTTATGGCTATAATGGTCTGTAGTGGTCTGTAAAGGTATGTAGTGGTATGTAATGGTATGCAATGGTCTGTAATGGTATGCAATGGTCTGTAGTGGTCTGTAATGGTATGTAATGGTCTGTGTTGGTATGTAATCGTATGTAATGGTATGTAATGGTATGTATGTATGTATGTATGTATGTATGTATGTTTGTATGTATGGCAAGGTAATGGTAATGGTGTGGTAATGGTAATGGTGTTGGCAATGGTAATGGTATGGTATGGTATGTAGTGGTATGTAATGGTATGTAATGGTATGTAATGGTATGTAATGGTATGTAATGGTATGTAATGGTATGTAATGGTATGTAATGGTATGTATGTATGCGTGTGTGTATGTCATGGTATGGTATGGTATGGCATGGTATAGTCTGGTAATGGTAATGATAATGGCAATGGAAATGGTAATGGTAATGGTATGGTATGTATGGTATGGTATGGTATGGTCATGGTCATGGTCATATTAATGGTAACGGTAATGGTAATGTTATTGGTATTGGTAATGTCAATGGTATGTATGGTAATGTAATGTAAGCTTATGTCATCAAATGCAATGTAATGTAGTGTAACGTGATGTATTAGAATATAATCTAAAAGTAAATGTAAATGAAAATGCAAATGCACATGTATATGCACATGTGGTGTTAATGTAATGTACTGCAATGTAATGTAGTGTAGTGTATTGTAATGTAATGAAATGGAATGTAATGTAATCAAATGTAAAGTGATGTAATGACATGTAATGTAATGTATGTAACTGTATGTATATTGATATACAGGCATACATGTACCTATGTATTTACATATGCATATGTATCTATGAATATATGCTCATACGTAATGTGCATACAATACGAAGCATAACATTACATAACTCAAGATAACATACCATAACATAACTTAACAATGCAGGACATGGCGTGATTTAATATGACACTACACTGAATTACGCTATTTTTCAGTACCCGGGCGGAATGTAGTAGGGAACAGACTTTGCCCAGGGTTGGATATCCGTGGTTTCCAATCTCCTCGCCTGGTTGCAAAGGTCCACTTGCTGTTTTTGCTTTTGAAGGTGCTGCCGCTGCCTGCACTATTCATTCCTGCGCTTTTTGTTCCTGCACTTTTCAGACTTTTCACTCCATCACTCTTTCCAGTCCCTGCAGTGATTCTGGACCCTGCTGTGATTTTCGTCCCTGCGGTGAGTCTCGTCCCTGCTGAGCGGCTGCTTCGATTGCTCCAACCACCTTGGTCCATGCTGAGCCCGTTGAAGCCTAAACCCATCGGATTGAAATCTAGTAGTTTCTATTTGCTTCTACTAGGTTCCACTAATTGGAAGGCACCTTCATTTCATGTAAATTCTCATTCTCAAAGATCTGACTCAAATACCCAGCCACTGCGCCGTTGCGAGATCTCGGACCTCTTGCTGCGGCGATCCGAGGAGTTCGACATGCCGCTGCGCCGGGCAGCGTTGGAGGGGGAGCTGCGCCGCTGGGCGGCGTTGTTGTCAACGTTGCTCTGACGCTCCCGGTGCGCCTGGTATCTTAATATAAAATAACCGTCAATTATAAGTCTTTATGGGGATATGTAGCCAACGATCATGGATGGGGGGTGATGATCATGGATGGGGATTCAGCCAACCCCGGGAGTCAGGTAGTTTAATTTCAAAAATAGTTGGCTAATAAGGCCTTACTTGTAACAGTAGTTGCTGGTGATTCATAAACCTGTATATAATAATCCTCTAACAAGGGGCCCTCATTAGGGTAGGTTTCCGGCAGCAACCTGTGACGCGGGTTGGTTCTATCCCCCTTCTGTTCACACCTTTCCCTGACAGGGATTTTTGTCGTGGGAGTCAACCGTGCAATACCCTTCTGTTCACACCACTGGTAAAGTCGTACATGATGGCAAATGATGGTATATGATGGTAGTGGCACTTGCATTGGATTGCCCCATAGAAGCTGCGCAGGATCACTTACCTGTGAAAGTATCTTGGTCGTATCTTGATGCGTCCAGCTGGATCGGCAACATCAATCGGAACGCATACCCTCTTAATTTAAGAGTTTCTTGCTATTTGGGCGCTCTCGCCGTGGTGCGGTGCCGATTTTGCAATGGGTTTTCTGCAAGTTGCATTGGAAGGGCTGCACCAAGGCCGCGAAGTTGATTTCTTCAAATTGTGGGTTTTTGCCGCTGTTTGTTGTCCTTCTACGTTTCCTTTGATTTTTCCCCAAACGGTGTGTCCACACTGAGGGGTTCCTACGGTAATGGTAAAGGCCCAGTGCTGTCAGGGTGCTCCATTTGGGGCCCGGCATTTTTCCTGTAAATTCTCGCGTAAAGTGGCTCTTGTTGAATGCCCATGTGCGTTTCGACTGCGCAGGCTCGCACAAAGTTGTGGTCGCGGATTTTGTTTTTTTTGGGCCCGTGCATTTTTCCTTTAAATTCTGACGTGTCCATTTGCGTTTCGACTTCGCAGGCTCGCACAAGTTTGTTGGACGAAGTTGGCCTTGTTGAAAGGTGTCGTTTTACTAGCGCGCCGTGCTCGTTTTTTAGCTATGTTCATTTCGTGCGGCAGGCCTGGGACATCCGGGACATTTTGAAGTCTGAAACGTCGTTTTGCGTGGCAGGCGCAGGGCATCGGACACTTTTTCATCCCTGTGGCACGCGTGGGACATTCTGCACATTGCTAAAACGTTGGCAGGCGTGGTGAAAATGAGAGGTGCTTTCGGAGGTCATTTCCATGGCGGGCACAATATTTGCTGAACTTGGACGACGTTTTGAAAGGTTTGAAAATCGCGTTTTGTGAAACTGTTGTCGATTTTGATTTTGGACATGATGATGATTTCGCGTGGCAGGCGCAGTACTTCGATGACCTCGGGCTCATTTTTTGTAGCTTGCGCAGTACTTTGTAGACCTTGACAAAAAGGTGGCTGGGACCTAGGTAAAGTGTCGTTTTTGACTCATTTTTCGCGCCTTTGTGAAAATCTAACATGTGCTTGCGCAACCTTCTTGACACTTTGTGCGCATCGGATCGCTCTCGTTGTGGCGCGGTGTGAATATTGCAACCTCAGATGCAACCCTTTCGCACGAAATGGAGGTCGAACAGCATAAAATAGCATAAATTGGTATAAAATTTCGATTTCCATGATTTCCCAACTTCAGATGCAACACTTTCGCACGAAATGGAGGTCGAACGGCAAAAACTGGTGTAAAATTGCGATTTCGCAACATTCGATGCAACCCTTTCACACGAAATGGAGGTCGAACGTCAAAAACTGGTGTCAAATTGCGATTTCACAACTTCAGATGCAACACGTTCGCACGAAATGTAGGTCGAACAGCAAAGACTGGTCCAAAATTGCGATTCCGCAACATTAGATGCAACCCTTTCGCACGAAATGGAAGTCGAATGGACAAAAGACTGGTGCAAAATTGCGATTTCGCAACTTGAGATGCAACTCTGTCGCACAAAATGAAAGTTGAACTGCAAAAACTGGTGCAAAATTGCGATTTGGAAATGTCTCCGTCTAAAAGCTTCTTTCTGGTCTTCTTTGGTCTTGTCCTTGGTATGCATCCGTGCACACTCATCGCACTTGACATCTCCGAGGCTTGTATGTTTCCGTCATCGCCTTCGACGCGTCCGAGGCAGTCCCAGGCAGGCTTGTCTTGATTCAGTTGCCTGGTCTTGTTCTTCGCGTATCCTTCGCGACTTTTGTGGTATCCGTGTACAGTTATCGCATAGAACGCATCTGAGGCAGGGTTGTCTGGTTTCCGTTGTTGGTCTTGTCCTTGATGTGCACTCCATTGTCTGGTCAGGTCTTGTCCTTGATGTGCATCCGCGTACAGTTCGCGCAATGAACGCATCGGAGGCAGGGCTGTCATCTGCGTTTTGCAACATTGCCATCCGTGATTCACTAACGAACTTTCAACTCTCTAAACTGTGGCTGGCACCAGGTGTTGCGCAACGGCGTGGCATCCGGTGCATCCGACTCGTCTTGTTTCGTCAGTCTCCTCAGCCTGGTTTTCTCAACTCGTCCGCATGTCTTGCATCCGACGCATGTTTCCCATTGCCTTCGTTCGTCCATTGCGTGAACGTCCGCGCGAAAAAAGAGTGCGGTTGTGTTTATGGTTCTCGCGTGTGCTGCAAACAGAGCTAAGAATAGAAGTCTCAAGATGTCGACTTCTTTCCTCTACTTCTGCAGTGATAGATTTTTTCAACTTCTGCTCCACTCTATCTCTCCTACTATCTTCGCTCCTGCGACTCTCCGTTGCCCCTGGAAAACATGTTGACTGTATCCACGTCTATGTTGCCCTGCATCTTTTGGATTCTCACCTTTTGGTTCCAGTATGTACTCCCTATTCCCACACTGTTTAGGGTCTCTTGCCGGGATAATTTGGCTTTGGCGCCCAGATCCGGTTTTGGACCAGAGAAGATGCTTTCTTGCCAACGTAGTAGTGCCACAGTCTTTTGCAACTCCCGGCTTGCAAATCGCAGTGGGGTTGCTGCTTTTACGCACAGAAGACTTTTACACAGAGAAATTTTACACACTGCTGTTTCTCCACAAAAACAAGCATTTACACACAGGTGCCTTTCCACACAGCAGCTGGTACAGACAGAAAACTTTTACACACAGCAGCTCTTATGTACAGAAAGCTTTTAGACACAGAAGTTTTGCCCACTGCTGTTTCTCCACTGAGAAACTGTAAACTTTTACACACAGGTGCCTTTGCACACAGCAGAAAGATTTTGCACACACAAGCTTTGGCATGCAGATGCTTTTACAGACAAAAGTGTTTAGATACAGAAAACTTTGCACATAAGTGCCTGTACACACAAATGTTTTTACTCGCAGAAGCTCCCACACACACAGAAGCGGGAACCATGCGCAGCACAAAAAGGTTGCGATGATATGCATTTGATGTATTTCTTTCGGGTATGCACTGCGGATCTAGTTTTTTCATCATACCTGGACCTTCAAAAGTTAAGTAATTTTTGTACGTTTGGACTATTGCACGTTTGGGCCGTTTTGACCGTTCCCCGCCTAGACTGAACGTTTCAAAACAAAATTGAATGGGTCTTTCCACACCATGTCATTAAATCACCGAACTTGGGCTAAAAAGGTCATGTCATAGCGTTACACTGGTAGCAAAGATGGATGCGATTGTGACATANAACTTGGGCTAAAAAGGTCATGTCATAGCGTTACACTGGTAGCAAAGATGGATGCGATTGTGACATACATGTAATTCGGGTCCCGATCTGATCACATTTATTCACCAAGTGGGGAGTATACCAGCCTTTTGTTTGCCCTCTGTGTTGCGCGTATTGTGCATTGAAAGCTTTGGTTGGTAAGCCCACCAAGACATGTTTTTGGTCGACTTATGTCCATGTCAAAAAAAAAACAGTACAGAAATTGCAAATTGCTTACGTTTGCGGGTTTTTGCGTACTTTTGCGGGTTATTTGCGTACTTTTGCGGATTTTTTGCGTACGTTTTGTTTGTGGTTTGGAACATTTGGGTATCAACACACTATAGTTTTTGCCATACAACAGGAAAAAAATGCAGTATATTTTTGTCATTGTTGGCAGGGCGGTGGGACCATGCCTGCATGGTGGGGCAGGTGAGCGGGAACAACATATTCTGTGTGTGCATATTGTCTGAAAAAGTTGCAAGACATGTTGGCGTCTCTAATTCATGGAACAGAATTTGTTGATCTGACACTCAACGTAATTCGGTAGGCAAGCTTTTTTTACTCATGTCTAAATGATGACCAAAAGTGCTTGCGCCACTTGATTTCTGAACGTTTGATCCAAATGGGCCAATCTGGCATGTTTACAAGATTTGCGCACTGTTTGCGCAGATTTGCGTTCAAAGTTCCAACAGTACGGTTTTTTTGGTACGTTTGAAGGTCCAGGTACATATCAATCATATCACGAACAATATCACCAGCATCTTTTTTTCATTTTTTCAGGCCAAAACTTGGGAATGATTTCCGACATGACCAGCATCGGGTGTCCATTTCATACATATCACCAGCATCGGACCCACGCCTTTTCGACGCTTTCGGATCTCCTTACGTCCGACCTGGGCAAGGAACGGGTAAGCCATGAGTTACCCTGCGTCAATGAGGGATTTTCCAGCAAGCCATGGAGCTGATTGCCGGAGGGTATCACAATTGAAGTCATGTTTTTTTAAGTGAGGAAAACTAGTCTTTATTCAAAATGGCTTTATATCCATGCCTGGACAGTGACAGGTTCACAGAAATATCCCCAGGAAAAAGGAGCTTGGAAGTGTTCGTTGCTTGGTATAGATTCATAGATTCATCTCCTATGATGTTTCGGGAGAAATCACTTGTCCCATCGAAGTTTTGAACCCATCCGAAAAGGGCGAAAAATGTGGCTGAAACCAAGATAGGAACTACCACCCAACTTCAAAACCTGAAATTGGCCACGTGGCTGGATTGCAGCGGAAGGGTTTTCTTCCACCTCCTCAATCTGAAGCTCTTCAGTGGCACCAGGCAACTGCGTTTTGGGCTCAGTGGTTCCTGGAACAACATGTGTGAAGACCCTCTCTTTAGAGGCTTCTCCATTCTCCAGTGCGGAACTCTCTGCATTTTCCACCTCTGCACTGTCACCAACTTTGAAGAAGACCTGAAAGAATGAGTGTCGACAGGCTGGCTGAACCAACAACATCAGGGCAAGAAGGCCTTCACAGCCAGAGTGGAATGCCGCAATACCTTTCCAGCCAAGTGTGTCGTAGACACAGCCACCTGAGCATGGTTCAAGACCCTCTGTCTCATTATACTACTGCAATATTTACTGGTTCGATCATGGGGATTCCCAGGTCATAGATGATAATCTCCTTTGTACCAGGTAGTATGACCTCCTGTCGTAACCAAAACCTGGCTTCAAACTGGTTCTACCGGCTATTCCAATGATGGATTGTTGGCTGATCCCTCTTCAGTGGGTTAGTAGAACCAAATCTTCACAATAAACGAATGGCTTTAGCAGCTGCTCACCTATGGTGCAGGAAAGCGCTACGGCGATAGTGTAGACAGACAGGGAGGTGGACGTTGCCTGTCGAGCCTGGACTTCTGAAGCACCGAAAGTATCGAATGCCTTGGATCCAAGGTCGGTCGAAAAATGGTGGATTTATTGGAAAAAATTGTGGTCAAATAACCTTCCAACAAAAAATGCCGCCCCAAATTGTCCAATGAGACCCTGAAAAATAGACCAAAAATTGAGGAAATGTGATCTTGCCGCCTTTTTTATGGCAGGGTCGATGCCCAAAGATTCCCTAGAAGGTGAATCATATTCAACAAACCCAAGATGCGATGCCTTCAATCGCGCAGGATGGATCGATGCCAAAGACACACACGATTTGTGCAAACACCGCCCACTCGCTGGTGGTGAAAATCAAGGCCAAAATAGCAAACGTCAAGTGGATCATGCAGAGTGGCACCGCCAGCCAATAACCGGCTCTGAGAATCATCTGTTGGACAAACACGCGCGAAACGAAGCCAGTGGTAACTGCCATCCCTGCACGGATCAGTGGCCATCCCATTTCTTCGAAATGGAGTGTGTAGGCGGGAAAAAGCAGAGCATTCAGCGAACCGGCAAGTGCGGGCATGAGGATGCAAATGCCCACCTTGACCAAAAAAAAACTTATTCCCGATAGATTCCCCAGTCATGGTGAATTTTAAAAAAATGCTGAAATATGTACCAAAATCATTAGCAAAGCCAAGACACATAGTTCCAAGAGCATGGAAGGTGTTCGAAATCCTCAGCATCAAACAGATCCTCCTGCTCAAACTCCTCAGTTTTCCGCGCATCTTCCTGCATGGAAGCACCTCTGCAGGCTGCTGGAGGAAAACCCTGGAAATCCGCTGGTTTTGGGATCCAATAGCACGAGATCGTCGTTTTGGACGGCTTTAGTTTGCTTTTATAAATGCTGTCAAGAAACAAGAAGAGCTTGCCACTTTGAGGGATTATTGCCTAAGTTCCTGAAATACCACTGGAATCATTGGATATGTTTAAGACCTGTTTTTCCAGAAGACTATATATGTGTGTTTTCCCAACAACATTAGCGATTTCCTGTCAAGTTTCCCTTCATCATCAATTCTGGTATCAAATTCTGCTAGGCCGGCACTGGATTGACATCGCACACGAATCTGTGAGGGAAAAAAACAGGTGCACAGAGCCAAAAATAAACTTCTGATCTTCAGCGATCATCCACCTTATGGCGCCTTATGGTCCAGTGTTTTTTTTGCCAAGGCCCCTCCCCAAACCACACCAGGTGAGGCCTGGAACCTTTATGGAAGGCCAGGAATCCGTGCCCCAATTGATGCTTGAAAATGAATCACATGGGGTTATTCCAAATTCTAGCCAGTTTTATAAACAAAAATCAGATGCAGAATTCCCACGCAACCATACAAAAGCATGTTGCGCGAAACTTGCGCGATGCAGGTTTTATGCCACCCAAAAGTTCTCAACAAACCTTCTTACTAAACTTTAAGAGGAGGGTTTTAGAACGACCCCCATATGAGCCTGCAAGTGATCTGGTTTTGCAATGGCCCAACTTCCTAACATGAATACAAAGCGCCACATACTATCCAAAAGGTATGAAATTTATGCAAAATCTATGTGTTTGCCCAAAAACGGAACATACTCGAATTTACATCTATAAGAAAAATAGGTTCAACTACTGGCTTAGTTTGTGTATATGAAATAATTTTGGGACAAACCCCCGCACAGTGCGGGCTGTTCACCCGTCCGACTATGGATCATATCCTCCAAAAATCCATCCACCTAGTTATAAACCAGTTGAGCTATCATAAATCAACCACTCTACAAATCGCAATTGTTGCTGGTTACATCTCATTTGTGATTTATCAAAATCTACCTATCACTCAATAATAAAAAAAACACCAATGTACCAATACTTGAATCCCAATAGTTGTATACAATTTTCCGCTTGGTGGGAAAAAAGAACCATTTTTCTACTGTTGTTTTACCCCTAATGTGGTAAACCAATTCCATCCCGGAAGTCACCATAAATGGATGCGAACAAAAACCGTCCCATAATGGCATGGGAACATTGGGTTTCCCATTGGTGGTTTAACCCCCTATTGCTATTTATATCCCAAAGCTGTGCATCAAAATCCTGGTTTTTTCATGGATTTACCATCAGGGTCCCCCAGAGCCTGACACCACGAGATTCAGCCAGCGTGAGAAGCCCCGAGAAAAACCAGCGGATTCCACGAGTTTCTGCGGGTTCTGTGTAAAGCCTAGGACATAAATCATGGTTCATGTGTCACCGTTGAGAGTGGTTGTCACTTTTTTTGTGCAAAACACAAACATCAAATTGTCAACCTTGGTTTCAAAGGGGGCTTTGTCCAAGGAAATTGCAGTTGTGAGCCTCGCACTTGAGCCGAAGAGTGCAAAGAAGTGCCAGCACGCTTCAACGATGAAAACTGATGGTCTGTACATGTATAGATATCATATCTATCTATATATATACACAGATGTATCCATACATCGCTAGTTGTTCAGTATTCATGGGCTATATATATATACAGATGTATCCATACATCGCTAGTTGTTCAGTATTCATGGGCTATATATATATATATACAGATGTATCCATACATCGCTAGTTGTTCAGTATTCATGGGCCATATATATATATATGGGTTGCAAACCCCCATACAACCTCGCACAGTGCCACAGATATCGAAGCTTGTCGCACTTTGATGCGCTCGGAGTTGCACAACTCCAAAATGTACGGCGTGGAACATAGGTCCAAAGTTTCGGAAGCAGCCAGCAAACTGGCTCGTGAAAAAAATGGGTCGCAATGCTACAGTTGGTGACCTGGTCCTGGTCAGAAATTCTCCCAGAATTGGATCGTTCAGAATGCTGCAAGAATGGTAACATACCCATGGCTTTCAAAGTTTTCCGGCAACTGTCATGGAATTTCAGATCACCAAACTTCGCAACTGAACAGAGCTCGAATGTCTGCTTTCAAGCATGTCTTAGACCTGCTTGCGTCAAAGAAGTGCCTGGCACGGCATCAAAAACATAACACCTACGGGAGGCCAGCTATAAAATTTCGCTGGTGGATGGTTTCAATCACCGTTTTTTTTCGCCAACGTCAATGGGGTGTCGTAAGTTACATGGGCAAATTGTATCATGCCACACCTGGGATCATCCCGTGGTGAAAATCTCAGCTTTGAAACCACCGAACAACGGGCGCGTTGTTTCGCCCTGGTTCAGCATTACGTCTCAACGATGACCGAAGACTTGGTGTTTCGATCTGCTGCCCAGCTGCTGACCTTAGAATTGTGTCGATCAAAATTTGGCACAGTAGGTGAAGCGGCAAAAATCAAGACCTTTTTGTGTCAAAAATGGGGATTCAGATGTGATTTTCATGACAATTATGTTGTTTTATTTGCCAAATTCTTTCTTGTGATGGTAGATATATCTGTACTTACTGCTGCTTCTAGATACATATATATATATATACATATATATAAAAACCAACAAACGCAACTGGTAGGCATCACCAAGCGTTTGTGCCATGGTTTTCAGTTCCAGGGAATGAATGGGGGTGGTCATCCAACCATCGGCTTAGAAAATAAGCCATGTTTTGACCGTGGTACATATTAACAACCATCCAAAAAAGTTCGAACGTCGAGAAAAACCACTAAACAGCAGGAAGTTACTTGTCTATTTTTTTTTTTGGAGGTGTTTCAGTTCATAATGATGCATATCTATAATATATATATGTATATACATACTACAATGCAATAAGTCACTACCAAATGCGTTTGTCGCTTGATGTATATTTGGTACGCCTTTTCACCATCCGTTTCCACCCTGAAACTCTAAGGACAAACTTGGATTCACAAGATTAGTAGCTTGGGATCCCCCATAGCTTAAGAAAATCCCAAAGGTGAAGGGTTCATCATTTTCCCAGATTCTCCCTATAAAAAAGCCGATGCCATTGGCACCGTTCAAGCTCCAGGGATGGTTTATTACTACCAACGCTGTGGTCTGACCATCCCCAACGACTGGGGAAATATCAGAAAGTGATGATTAACCAATGGTAAACTATGGAAAATGGCCATAGAAATATTGGATTTTCCCATTAAAAGTGGTGATTTTCCATACTTATGTTAGTTCACCAGAGGGTAACCAATGGTTTCAGGGGTGCCTGGTTTTCAACCCCCATCCCTTTCGGATCATGGATTCACCATCTGGGGACAGCACACCGTGATATCCCAATGTTCCCCTGTCGTTCATGGTGAAGGTCCAAGTTTCCACCAAATGTTCGGTTGGTTTCCATCAACTTTCAATTTCGCTTGATTTTTGTGACTTAAATCTCTATGTTGTTCGATGTGTTTTGGCTCAATCCTCATTTTTCATTGTTAAAATTACATCTACTTTGTTCATGGTCAAATCCTTCCTTTTTCATGGCTTGAACCCCAATGTTCTTTGTCTTGGAATTTCATTGCTGAATGCTATAGTGTTCAGGCTAAATCCATGGTTTTCATGGTGAATTCCGATGTTTCCATATTCTCAATGGTGAAATCCCAAACTGTCTGACATCCCAATTTCCTCCATTTTTTGTGCAATTCTAACTTCCCCCCATTTCAATTTTTTAATGGTGAATTCCCAAATGTTATGGTGAAATCCCCATTCTCCACTATCCTTGATTCTTAAATCCCAAAATTCCACACACTTCCTCGTTGTTCATGGTGAAATCCCAGGAATTCATAGTGAAATGAGTGAAATCCCCTAATTTTCTCGCGGCTTTCATCGTTTTCAGATCAGTCACCCTTCTGACTCCTTTGCGCCGAGCGCGCTTTTCCTCCGCCGTTTCAATGTCGTCTCCAAAGCCCAAACGCATGCAGAACCTGAGACCATTTTAGTAGGAGTTCGCCATTTAAAAAATGGCTTGAAAATTAGGACTGTACGAAATCGTGCGGAAAATTGAAGTTGAAAGATCGAAAATCAGGCGCCGGTTTCACCATGGAAAATTATGATTGGAGCACTTGAACCAACAAAAAGTAAGGGCAAAATTTGATGTTCAAGCAACAAAAAGTTGGATTTTACCAACAGAAAGATATTTTACGCATCCAAAATTGTAGTGGCCTTAACCGACATCAAAAAGGCTGGGGTGTTCTGGTGGGATATTTCCGCTAGAGGGGAATGCACTACAACATAGTCCGGTCAACTTTCAATGACCATTCTTCAAGTGTATGGGAAGGAATTCCATGTATAATATGTATATATATATATATATATACATTATCATTGATGTCGTCTGTATGTATATATATATATACATATGTACGTGGTGTGTGTATATATATATATACACACACTTGCATTTATATATCTACATAGATCTACTATATGCAATATGTAGTAATGTCATCCCCATCATAATATATATATATATATGGATGTATACATTTTGATGGGGCTCTCAATCAAAGAAATCTAGCAATTCACTGACAAGGAACCCGACTGTGTACAACGTGAACACCAAGCCTTGGCTGCACATCACGGATCGCACGAGAGTGTACATCGCCCCGACCCAACATGCAAAGAATAAGGCCGACAGCAAATAGAAATGGGGGATTGACCCCATCAACTTGCCATGTTGATAGGGAAACTCATGACGGATCAGAGTTTGGAGGAAAATTCGGGAAAAAAAGTGTTCAAACAAAGCAAGATGAAAGGGGTCACATTCACATTGGATGATAAAACATGGATCAACATCTGCATGCTGCATTGAAATGATCATCAATGTCTGATTCGCGTCCATCTGGGATTGCGTGAAAATTGCAGGATACACCCAAAACATGATGATGTTTCTTTTTTAAAGCGAAATGATGATGTTTACCTTTTTTTCGGGGATCATGTGGGATAGAGTGGTGAATGCTGTTTCTCTTCCTTTCTTTTCAATATGCTGTTTCTTCTAAAAGATGTGACCTTTGCAAAGAAATATTAGTTCTGTATAATTGGCATTCCTTCATTTCAAGAAATTCAAATGCACTGCCTCAAAAGAATGCTAAATGTCTTAAGGGATTCCTCGTTTGTTTGCGAGGAATATTGCATCTTTTAGAAAAAAAACTCCATACTTTAAAGGAAAAAGTGATTGGTTTTAAAAGGAGTTGCTAGTTTTCTCACAGGAATACTCGCTGTCTTCAAGGAACATTGCATACTTCTGCAAGAAAGCCTTCGTTTTGAGGAAGTACTGCATAGTTCACCAGAATACTGCAAAAAAAAGGAATACTGGGCTTTCTGATAGAGGTGCATATTATGCCGAGTACTGCGTCTTTTTTGAAAGAAAAAGTTCATACTTGATTGCTTGATGTACGTGAAAAGTCTCAGTGTTAACAAGGAGACTGTTTGTTTCAAAGGGAAACTGTGCTGTCAGAAAACTGCAACCTTGGGAGAGAAACCCTCTATACTCTGCATTGAAAGGATTTGTCTCAAAAAAGAAAAGGAAACTGTTTCATCAGGATAAAACTGGAAATCTTGAACGGAAAAAGGCATACTATCGGCATATTTAATAAGATAATGTGTTCAAGGGATGCATAGAAAGTGTTTTGAAGAACCAGTCACACTTGTTTCGGAACGAGAGCTAATTTTACATATCCTAAACACATATAATATGATGTGTTTCTGCAGTCATTGTTTTTTCCGGTTTTCTCGAGGTGCTTTGCAATTTTTAGGAAATGGGGCCAAAACCTCCAGAAATCAAGAACAAAACACCAAAAAAGAAACAAAATGCAGACCCAATCTCCCGGAAAGGGGTGGTGACACTCCCCAATGATGTGTACCATGTTTGTTGTCTTTTGTTCTCTGCACATGTTTCCGGGTTTTACTCCCATTGAGTTTGAGTTGTTTTTTTTGGGATACTGCCTATAATTTGTTTATTTTCATTGAAAATGTTGGATCCAATCTTAAATTGGAATGATTTATAGAAAAAAAATAGTAATAACTTTTTTCTACAAATTTACCCAAGCCGGGGGTAACCCCTGTTGGAAAACAACGTGGTCATTTCTTTCGTGCGTCACGGGAATTTTCCAGTGCTGGGTCGATCATCCGAGCAGCAGGCGAGCCCCGTTGTGAAAATGAACGGCGCTAAGGGGTTGATGGTGTAGAGGAAGGTCCCCAAGATCCCTGCAAGGCCGCCCCCAAGCGCTTCGGCATTTCGGCAGATCACCTGTAGACCTTGCTTTGGTCAATTGATCCCCTGCGAAATTTGTTGACCGTTTTGAATGGGATAAAAGATAGATACCCTCTGGTAAACTACTATAACTATGGAAAATCACAATTTTTAATGGGAAAATCCACTATAAATTGCCATTTTCAATAGCTATGTTAGTTTACCAGAGGGTAAAATCTTACTGAAACTCCCAAGAACAAACAAAAATTGAGTGGTGCATGGCTCTAATCCGCCCAGACACTCAAAAACACTTTAGAATCACCCAAGGAGTAGAAGAGGTTCATGTCCGTGACCCACTTCGAACAGTAGACCTTGGAGCTGGGCAGAGGTGCAAATCAACGCTTCTTGAGTGGTTTGAAAACCTGCACCTGGGAGATTTACGTGTCATTTTAAGAGAAACATGATGATTTCCACTTGGTTGGTGCAGCGACCATGCCAAAAAAAAAAAACATCACAAACCGGACACGCAGAAATGCGTTTCAGGATTTCAGGGCAACAACAAAACTGGATGAATTGGAGCAACAGATTTTTGACACACCAAACACATTCCACTGTCGATGATGTCCTTTTGCGCCAATAAGAAAGCCAGTTTGGCGTGCAATGCACCATCCTGTATTGCAGCACCCCGCCATGCATCAACCAAGTAGTGGGTAACAGACGTCTATGACTTTATTTCCTCAATGAGAACGAACAGAGAAACTCGGCACAGTATCCTATCAACATTGCAAACATTTCAGTTTGATGCAAGTACATAGGGTGTGTGGTGTCTGTCAGTCATCCAACCCGTCTTGGGGAATCCCTTCATAGACATACCTCTGGGAAAACCATTCAATTCTCGAGTCGCCAGTTTTTGATGATTTCTCTTAATATTTGTCATATTTGCGGTATATCCCTGTATCAGTTTCTTAGTCATATATCCCATTACATCCCCATGGTACTTCCACGGTTGCTGGTATGCATCTATATATATATATGTGTGTGTGTGTGCGTGTGTAACATCTGAGTGGATGTAAAAAGAAGTCTGACGATTTTTTCTCGTCTTGCCGGTCATTGGCTGGATTGGAATTTCCTTCATATTGAAAGCAGGGGGTCGGAAGGTCATGGTTAGTCTCAAGCCAACGAAAACACTTCCCATCAACCGTGATACCAGACTTGGCCAGTCTGGCGTACCTGCATAATTGTGATCATCTGTTTTTTCACGGTTGGCTTTCAAATCCAATGATTCATTTTGCAATCAGTGCGTGGGCGTGGCGACCAGCTAAACCCAGAAATTCCATGTCAAACACTTTGCAATTTCATTTCGAATCGTTTGCCACTGTGCGGCTTTCGCAATCTGAGTCAATTTGGCTGGTCTTCAGTGGCGCTCTTGCTTTGGCACACTTCAAGACCTTCATCATTGCAGGATGTTTTTTTCCCTTCTTGGCAATCAGCGCGTGAATATTTCTTCTTTACCACTTTGATAGGTTTGTCGCTATTGTCTTGCACGTTAGATACATTTCAACAACACTATTCAATTGATGGTTCTGCTCAAGTGCGTGGAATAAATATCATAATTCACCAACCTGAAAGCTGGGTAGTTTCAAAATAAGGTTTCCAACTTCACTTTTCAACATCTTCTTGGCAGGTGCTATACATACATGCATACATATACATATATATATATATATACATCTATTCATTTGTATATATGTGAGCGTGTTTGTATGTATCTTGTCAGAGTCCACCACCTTGAAACCTCCACTCGGAGTTGCTTGGGTTTGAAGGGAAAACGCTATATATATACCATGTTTTTGGGGCATGGTGGCGGGATCTTGTTGACGACACGTGCAGGGTGCAAACTGATGCATTTCTTTTGTTTTCTCACTTTCAGGCTTGTTGTGTGCTGTGGGTTTTTCGAAAGCGGCACTGTATTTTCCAGATATATGGTCAGTTTTTGGCCGGTGTCGACTGAGAACAAAGGAAGCAAAAAGCTGATAAAACACGGAAAGAGGGAAATCGGTCGGTGCTTAGACAATAGCTCAGGATTTCTTTTCTTAAAATAGATGTCACACTAGCCACGTCCAAGTCATCTGGGAGCGACTATCTGTTCCAACAATCAATGAGGAGAAGCAAAACAAATTGTAAATTGGAATCGTCAAGCGGAAATATCCTCTGGACCCAGAGCCTTTTGATTGCAGTTCTAAGTTCGTCAAGAAGCAATTCATTATCATCAAGGTGAAGATTGTCAAAAATGATTTTCCTACCGTCAATTTTTGGCTACGAAGGAGGTTTTTTTTAGGGGGCTTCCTGTACTCCCTGCACACTTCAAGACACATAGGTAGTGCCCATGAAGATTTGGGCCACGATGGCCAGCGCCAAAATTGGACTCATCATCCCCAGGTTGAAAAGGATCCAAGTTGCCAACGCAAAACCTGAATGCCGGAAAAAAAATGTCTTTACCTGGTGGTTTAACATGGTTTACCCTCTGGTTATTTAACATAGCCATGGAAAATCACCATCTTTAATAGGAAAAATCACCATAAATCATCTATAAATGGGCCATTTTCCATGGCTATGTTAAATAACCAGAGAGTAACTGTCTGTGTTTTTTGTTGTTGCCAAATTATGATACGAAGAATTGGGGTTGACGGTAAAACGTGGTGGTTCTACCAAACCATCACGGAGGAAGAGCTACAATTTCCCTGTAGTTTGATGGTTTTTGATGGGTGAATCATTGGAATGCCATGGAAATGAAATTGATACGTATTGTTTGGATGTTGATACCTTATGGGTGAATCATTGAGATTTCATGGAAATGGGTTTGGATGTTGGTATCTTATGATTATTTATGGTATACATGTCACCCAGAAACTCACATTGTAGGGCTGAGACGTGATGTGGTGAAAGAAGCGCCGCACGCACCCGGCTTCATCCGGGTCATATCCACCTGTGAACAACGCTGGAATCACTTGCATCGCGATGGCAGCCACCAAATCACCAGAGGTCTGTGCGATGCTTGCCAATGTTGCCTTGGCAACCCCGAGCCCAGAGTGATGATCGTTTCTGGTACGACTTTGCGATCGGCTAAGTTGGCCCTTTGCGAACTAGCCGCGAAATAGGCTTGATGATCATTCTGGCGATGAAACAATAATACTTGGCTGGCTAGTAGACCAACATGCCACAGCTGTGACAGAGGGAGCACGGGCTGGTGGGATTTTATCAGAATTTTGGCGATGGCAGGTAAAAAAAACAAGGTTTTCATCAAGATAGATGTGGGTGTGAGTCATTGGGTCCAACAGGAACCATGAAAATTGAGTATGAAACCGTCCTTTTTAATTTTAAGAATTGGCAGCGACGAGTTTGTCTTTTCCTCTGGTTACCGTCATTTCTTCGTTTGTTTTCCCAGAATTCTTACAAAGCCGGGTGAGGTGGTGTCCCCGAGGTATTATAAGTAACATCACATTTTTATGTGGCCATTCATGGAATGGCCAAGACTGTGGGATAAGCTGCTCTCAAAGTCAAAAATGCCGACAACCACCTGTCCGTGATTCCACGGAAACCGAACAAATTTCCGATTCAAATCTCTAGTTTCTCCACAAGCAAGTGGCTTCGTTCCATTGGTGCTGCTGCTTGAAATAGATCGCAAATGTGGCAAACTCCATGGCATAGGAAGCATTGTTAAAAAACGACGTCAGCACAATCAGAAAGGCTGGTAGCCTTGGAATGGCGCGGCTTTTGTGCGCCCAATTGGTTCCTGACAATATGTGTTTTCCAATGCCCTGGGGAAAAATTCACGCCCTTGCTGACAAAAGAATCCTAACGCAAAGCCCGCAAAGCTTTCAAATTAAATACAAACATATGCAGAAGTCTGAAAAGGGCAGGTTTTGAATCTTTAGTTTCTAATAAAATGGAATCCTTCATTCAGTATTCCCTGGGGGTTACGATGTTCCCGGTTCAATGGATCAGTTGAACATGCGCGAACATAGCTCACTTTCTCGGAAACTGGGATGCAGTTTCGCGTCGAAGGTGGAGCAATTCCAAGGCGAAAAAGAAAACTAGATGTCATGGATATATAATAGGTTTATAATGGGTATATAATGGATATACAGTGGGTATACAATGCGATACATCTGGAGAAAATTCGTCATAGGTCACCAACCTAAAAAGTCCGGCCATTTGGGAATCATTACGGAATCATTACGGGGACGTCACATGTGAGGCCGTTTTAACTAATCCAGAAAGTTGGAAGGAACCTGTCACTGTTGAGCTTTGGTTCTCTTCTGCGAACGCTTGAGTAACCATCTGCAAGCACAAGGATCACAACGCTGCCTAGTTTAGCAATGAGGTTCCCTTCAGATCAGCTTGCCCGTTCTGACATTTCAGAGATGGGTGTTAAAAAGTAGGGTAGACTGGTAGACCAACATCCCATGTTTCATCGTCATTTCCTCAACATTGCCAGAACTCATCGCGTCTCATCACTGGTAAAAATCCAACCCATTAGACTGCCACACACATCAGTCGTCATTCAGAAACCTCACATCTTTTGGAATTGCACCAATGCCGGTCTTCGAAGTTTTCTCCGCGCGTTCGTCCTCGTCGATCAAGTCTCGCCTGGGACGCAAAGGAAAAGGTTTACCCTCTGGTAGTCTAACATAGCTATAGAAAAGGGCTCATGACATTGGATGATTCATCTATGAAAAGCGGTGATTTCCATAGCTGTAAAAAAGAGTGGCGGCCTTGAGGGCTAAAATCTCAGAAACATGTGAAACGGAGAGCACCATTTTGGGGTGGCACAAGAGGTGGACACACACTCATCATCTGGGAAAAAAACAAAGAACCCAAAGCCACCACTTGACCAGTGATTGAAACAAAAATATGCAAACGTTGTGATCTCTTATCATTTTTTTTTCGTTGGGGATGCTCAGGCCTGTGTTCATCATCGCACTGCCCGGCAATGCCCGTTTGTGAGATCGCAACATCTCCCTCTTTGGATCCGAGGTCTGTATACTTCAGCAAGGTGGGATTAATAAACCATGGTTTATTAATCATGGAGGATTCCCCAAATAGTGGTTGACATTAACCATTACTAGGGGGTTTATTCATCCCACCTTGACATTATGATCCATGCTCTCTAGACAAGGTCTTGTCAATATCCCTATTCAAGGATCGCAGTGCAAGATATCTTGCAAGGTTCTGCAAGATCTCTGCGCGTGGCCCCAAACGCACCCCCCTGCCCAACATGAAGTCCTAAATCTACACAGGGAGTGGGAACTCTTTATAAATGCGTGATGTAGTTGTTGGACGTTGTTGATATATTGATCGATTGAAATGAAGATGTGAGACATATATGTTTTTCTTACAGACAGCCACCCCCGGACGCATCAGCTCATTGTATACTTGGGGGATCATCACCGAATCATCACCTCACAAACACCACGTCAGATCATCAGGGGTTGTTCCCAACCACATCCAGCGAAAGACCGTTTGACCAGAAAAATGGAAAGCAAGACCTTGGGTTTGATTGATGACCAGGCTCTGGCTCAAAATTATGGTACCAAACATGGTCGTTTTTAATGGCATCTTAACATAAACCAACCAATTATATAGCGTTAATAATTTTGAGCCATAGCCCCATAGCCACCAAACGAAACCAGATTTAACCACTATGTCTACGGTAACCGCATAGTTCCCGGTTGTTTTTTCTGACATGCGCTGCGAATTGCCGCCCAGTTGCATTACCCTCTCTGCCCCCGTGGCTCCCGCGATTTCTGGCATAAGGACATTGCTGGTCCCAAAGTGGTGTCGGAAGTCTTCCCCAGCTTGAGACAAGGCCGTTATCCTTGAGAAAGCTGTGAGAACCGTCTTTGCCGTCTGCCTCCAGGGTTTGAATGCTGAAGCAACCATAAAAAAGGGTAGGTTGATGGGAATACTGCTATATCAAGGGTTATCTGCATATGTAAATATTGTTTGGTACACTGTATGTGTATATGTTTATATGTTGATATCTGTAGAGATTTATTTACTTCTAAATGTATATATGTGGGTATTTCAAAATGTGAACATCTATACATGTATGTACGTACGTACGTACGTATGTATGTATATACGTATATTTATATGTGTGCATGCATGCATGCGTGCAAAAATGTTAAAATGCAAGAATGTAAAAATGTAACAATGTAACAATTTATACATATGTACATATGTATGTATGTATGTATATGATACAATTGTATATTTGTACATGTATATATATATATATATATGTATGCACAAAATATACATGTACATGTGTACATTTGTATCTATGTATTTACGTATATATGTACATATGCATACATATGTGTATATATATATGTGTGTGTACATATATATATATATATATATGTGTGTGTGTACATTTGTATCTATGTATACTATTTGTAAATTTGTGTATTTTGTGTGTATGAATATTTGAAAACATGAATATACGAACATAGAAATGATACGTATATGTATAAAAATATGATATGTATACTTGTAGATATGTAGATATGTAGATTATAGGTATGATCAGGGAATGTAGATGTGATATGCATGTATTTACATTTGTAGATATGTGTATGTGGGTATTTTTAGATTCGTTTAATACGTGTATGTTCAATATGTATATTTCCTAAGCATGTGGTTTTGTGTCCATGTAAAAAGTGTATATGTGCATATTGGTATGTACTGTATGTAATGTATGTCTGTCGGTCTGTCTGTCGGTTGGTCGCTGCCTGCCTGTCTGTCTCTGTCTCTTCTCTCTCTGTCTCTCTTTCTCTCTCTCTGTCTCTCTCTCTCTCTCTCTCTCCTCTCTCTCTCTTCTCTCTTCTCTCTTCTCTCTCTCTCTCTCTCTCTCCCCCTTTCTGTCTCTCTGTCTCTCTGTCTCTCTGTCTCTGTCTGTCTCCCTGTCTCTATCTGTTTCTCTCTGTCTGTCTGCTCCCTCCCTCTCCTCTCTCTCTCTCTCTCTCTCTCTCTCTCTCTCTCGCTCTCTCTCTCTCTCTCTCTGTCTATGTCTCTGTCCCTGTCCCAGTCCCTGTCTCTGTCTCTGTCTTTGTGCACGCGTATGTATGTATGTATGTATGTATGTATGTATGTATGTATGTATGTATGTATGTATGTATGTATGTATGTATGTATGTATGTATGTGTGTATGTGTGTAAGTAAGTAAGTAAGTAAGTAAGTAAGCAAGTAAGTATGTATGTATGTATGTCTGTCTGTATGGTATGGTATGGTATGGTATGGTATGGTATGGTACTGTATTTGTATTTGTATTTGTATTTGTATTTGTATTTGTATTTGTATTGTATTGTATAATTGTATTGTATTGTATTGCATTGCATTGTATTGTATTGTATTGTATTGTGTTGGATTGTATTGTATTGTATTGTAATGTATGTATGTATGTATGTACACCCAACAAAACATAGCATAACATGAAATGACATTATATGACATGACATCACACTGCATTACATAAGTACTTCTCTGTATGTGTTCACTCTTTCTGATTTCGCATTTGGGAGGAATGTAGGGAACACACTTGCTCGGGGTTGGATGCTGGTGTATAATATCCTCATCCTCGCCTGGTTGCAAAGGTCCACTTGCTGTTTTTGCTCTTGGAGGAGTCCGCACTGCCTCCAGTGCCTCCAGTGCCTCCACTGTGCATGCTTTTTGTTCCGGAATTTTTCGTTCCGTCACTCTTTCCAGTCGCTGCAGTCCCGGTGGTGATTCTTGTCCCTGTAGTGTTTCTCGTCCCTGTAGTGTTTCTAGTCCCTGTAGTGTTTCTCGTCCCTGTAGTGTTTCTCATCCCGCTGCTTCGGTTGCTCGCACCACCTTGGCCCATTCTGAACCCGCTGAAACCCAAACTGATCCGATTGAAATCTATTAGTTTCAATAAGTTTCTATTGAGTTCTATTAGGTTCTACTAGTTTGCACTAGTTTGAAGGCAGGGTCTCTTGCTTTAAATCTTGATTCCCGAAAGGTTTAACTCCGATGTTTCCCCATGTTCAAACCCAGCCACTGCGCCGCGAAAGGTGGGACCTCTTACTGCGGCGCTCCGAGGAGTTCGACATGCCGCTGCGCCGGGCGGCGTTGGAGGCGTTGGTGCGCCGGGCGTTGGAGGCATTGCTGCGCCGGGCGGCGTTGTTGTCAACGTTGCTCTGACGCTCCCTCTGTGCTGCCTGGTGCCGCGGCAAGCTGTTCCCGTGCGGCCTAAAAAACAGCCTGGTGATATGCAATGGAAATCAGCAACAATCATGAATTTTCTCAAATGCTGCTTGAAAAAATGACTTTTTGTGACTTTAGATTATTTGGTTGAAAAGTTGTGGGGATATCATGGTATATTAACATAATGGTAATATCAAGTGGACTTTTGATGTAGAGATAATGGTGTATTAACATATAACCATCAAAAATGAATCTCTATGTGGATCTTTAACCAAAGATCATTATCGAGATCGTTCTGTAATTTTAGGTTACTTTAGTTTATTTTAGGTGATTTCATTGGAACAAAAACTAGGCCATCACATTTACTGGCGATTTGATGTAGGTTTTATGGTGTATGAACATTCAGGAGCCGTCAAGAATAAATCTTGTTGGGAATACCTAACCAACGGCCATTATGGGGACAGCCAAAGAGTTGCTGAAATGAAAATTGGACAATGAAGGTTTTTCGTGGCTTTAGAGGATCTAATTGGAAGTAATGTGGGATCATGGTATATAGACATGATGGTGATATTTAATTAATGGAGATTTGATGCAGAGATCCTGGTGCATGAACATACATTAGCCATCGAAGAATGAGTCTTTTCGGGAATAGAATATTTACAGTAAGTGTAGTGGGAATCTGGGCCGGTGTGTTTGTGTGTGTGTGCAAGTGTCCCTGGCGCGCTTGGGTCGCTTGGCGCTTTTGGATCGCTAGAGGACCGCGTAGTGCACCAACGACTCAACCTGTGCCACTGTCACTTGAATAAAATTTGAAAAGTGCCAACATTGTCCGAAGCGTGTTCCGAAGGTGCCGAATGTGCCGAGTGAGCCGAGTGTGCTGAGTGTGCGGAGTGTACCGGGTGTGCTGAGTGTCTCGAATGTGCCGACTGTGCAGATATGAATGTCATTGAATGTCTAGCACGAGACCGCATGCCCAAACAGCATCTGGATCCTGTATGAAAACCTCTTCTTGAAGTTCTTCTGCAACATGGGTTCGTTCATGGGATTCAGTTCCGTTCAGTTCAATTCAATTCGGCTCAATGCAATTCATTCATTCATTCATTCATGCCTTGATTTAATTTCATGTCACTCATTCATTCATTCATTCCTTCCCTCCTTCCTTCCTTCATTCGCTCATTCCTTCCTTTCTTCCCTCCCTCCCTCCCTCCTTCCCTCCCTCCTTCCTCCCTTCCATCAGTTCACTCAGCCAGCCATTCATTCAGTCATTCATTCGTTCGTTCCTTCGTTCGTTCATTCATTCATTCATTCATGCATTCATTCATTCATTCATTCATTCGTTCGTTCGTTCGTTCATTCATTCATTCATTTCATGCATTCAATTCACTCAATTCATTCATTCATTCATTCATTCATTTCATTTCATTTCATTTCGTTTCATTTCGTTTAATTTCATTTCATGTCATTTCGTTTGATTTCAATAACTCATTCATTCATTCCATTTTGTTTCATTTCAAATTATATCATACCGTAACATGTGACATCACATCATATCATGTCATTCACTCATGTCCTTCGTTCACATGTGTTCACTGTGGTTCATTTCGTTTCGTTTCATTTCAATCATTCATGTTTTCTTTGATTTCGTTCCCAACTCATCTCATGTCATTTCGCTTCGCTTCGTGTTAATTCATTTCATGTCTGCATGCATTCATTTCACTCCATGTCGCTCCGCTTCATCCCGTTCAATTCATTCTCACTCGTTCGTACGTTCAATTCTTCAGTTTAAGTATTTGTCAATCTCATTTAGTTTCATTCCGTGTTTATTTCATCTTATTTCCCTTTCAAGCACGTCTTGTTTCAGTTTCATGTCATGTCAGATCATGTCATTCCTCCATTTTGTCATTTCAATCATTCATTCCTTTCAAGTAAGTAAACAAGTTGATCAAACATATTGGTGCTTTGTGGCAGATGCTACGTGATCTACACACCGGCAAACCACTCCAAAAAAAGGAACTGTTCCGGCTCTGAGTCTCCAAAACGTCCAATCCCTGCGACCATATGCCTCTGCTGAGTCTACCGCATGTTCCTGGCCTTATCTGAGAATTTTCTATGCTTTCGCACAAGAGCACGCCGAGTGTGCCGCGTGTGCCAAGTGTGCCAGGGGTGCTGGCCTGGTTTTCGTCGCCGGGTTTTTGGAGAGTCCAAGCCCGCAAGTGATCCGAGTGCGCCGGTGCACTCGCTGCGCTTTAAAAAATCCTGGTTCCCCACCGCTATGTGGGCTGGGGGGGGGGTCAGGTGGTCCGCTAATCAAGCATGGCAAGGGTAAATCCCCCTCAAGAAAGGGTTCTAGCTGGGAAAATAATCTATAAATGGAGAATTTTCCAGAGGGCAAGCCTTTCATAATCCTTTCAGTGTGCTTGCTTTTCAGGTCCATAAGCGCTGTTACGCCGTTCTGCTGAAACCCTGGACAGCGCCGATACGCCACGACGCCAAAACGCTGGAATACGCCGATACACCGTTACATCGATCGCTGTGTTTACGCAGATACACCGTTACGCCGACCGCTGTGTTTACGCTGCCCTATAATCAACCCTACATAAACCTTAAACCAAGCCTAAACAAGCCCTAAACCAACCCTAAACAAACATAAACAAACCCTAAAGAAACCCCAAGCAAACCCTAAACCAAGCCCAAACCCTGAATAAAGGGCATTCGGTGTATCGGTGTATCGGTGCGCGTGCGCTAAAACCGGTTTCGGTGTATCGGTGCATCGGTGCGAAACGCACTTAGCGGACCTGGATAACAAACGCTTTGAATCCTTTGACAAGCACTTATTAGGGCGGTCTGTGATGGGGCTTGGTTAGATCCCCCTTCTGTTCACACCATTCGTTTGCAGGGATTTTTGGACGTGTTCATCCCCTCAAAAGAACACTGGGAGTCCAGGGGTCACACCACTGGCAAATGATGATAAATGGATGTGAATGACCAGCCCAAAGATGGTACAAACCATAGGTTTTGATTCATCTCCATTTTGCTCAATTGTTTCGGTCAAGAGCCAGCAATCGAAGAATCACATCTTCAGCTTGGAAGAAGCGTCTAATGCGTCCCAGCAATGAAGTGGGGAATCCGAGAAGCAAGTTACAGGAAGAGGCCCCCGCAATCACTAGGATTTATGATGGATATAGAATTACAAGCCAACTCGGCAAACGCGGGGCCCCTTCGTCTAGATTCTAGATCTCGGAGATACCCAGCAATGTACATACCCTTTGGTGAACCAACATAACTATGGAAAATCCACCATTTATAGGGGATTTTCCTATTAACACCTCCATGTATAGGGGATTTCCAATTGCCACAATTGATTACCAGAGGGTAATCGATTCTGTATATGGATTATTGTTGTAACAGCTCAGGATGCCTGGTTCCCACATTCTCAAGTAGTTTTCGATCTTTTCTGCCAGCATGAGACTGTCCGAAACTCCATATTTTCGACCCAGTTTCGAAGCACACATCAGACATACCCTCTGGTAATTCAACATAGCTATTGAAAATAGCCATTTATAGTTGATTCTCCCACTAAACATGGTGATTTTCCATAGCTATGTTAGTTTACCAGAGGGTATCAACCAGCATCTGTTCAAAGATGTTTTTGCCATTTTGGTATGACCAAAATGACGACATGGGATTTCTTTTTGTTCATCCCACCCAGGGTAAACTCACATTTTTCTATGGGAAATCACCATTTTGAATGGGAAAATCCACTATTTCTATGGCCATGTTCAATAGCTACCTTGAATTACCAGAGGGCATCGCCTACTTAGGATTTCTGGGACGAACTTCAAAAGAGGGGACGACACCACGACCCCCCAATGCCCCAGGCCTTTTCGACGCTTCCAGATTTCCTGGCCTCCGACCTGGGTCATGGCATGGCAAGCGGAAATCCCCGAGCGAAATGGGCCCTCAAACACCAAAATCATGGGAAAATCATGGGAAAATCCCACGGAAATGGAGGTTTAGAGCTGGGAAAATCTTGTTTGAGTCCCTGACAGTATCGCAATTGAAGTTTATTTGCCCAGTGATGAAACCTAACCTTTATTCAAAATAATATCATATATCTGTTGGATAGTGACAGGTTTACATCCGTGAAATATCCCCCGGGTATTCAGAGAGCTTGCAGGTGAATTGCTTCGTACGGATTAATGATGTTTAATGTGGGTAAAACAATTTCATAAACCACCCATCTGGGAATGGTTTATAATATATTGTATATATAGATATATACCTCCTATTTATGGTGAAATTGGGGATGGTTTATAATCTTTTTAGCAACATGACGGAGAAATCACTTTGTCATATCAAGGTTCTGAACCCGGACGAAAACCGGTCAACAGGACAGCGTAGATTCCTGAAAATCTGGCTGAAAACATGCTGATATATCCCCAGGAAAAAGGAGCTTGGAAGTGTTCGTTGCTGATGTTTCGGGAGAAATCACTTGTCCCATCGAAGTTTTGAACCCATCCGAAAAGGGCGAAAAATGTGGCTGAAACCAAGATAGGAACTACCACCCAACTCCAAAACTGAAATTGGCCACGTGGCTGGATTGCAGCAGAAGGGTTTTCTTCCACCTCCTCAATCTGAAGCTCTTCAGTCGCACCAGGCAACTGCGTTTTGGGCGCGGTGGTTCCTGGAACAACATGTGTGAAGACCTTCTCTTTAGAGGCTTCTCCATTCTCCAGTGCGGAACTCTCCGCGTTTTCCACGTCTGCACTGTCACCAACTTTGAAAAAGACCTGAAAGAATGAGTTTCGACAGGCTGGCTGAACCAACAACATCAGGGCAAGAAGGCCTTCACAGCCAGAGTGGAATGCCGCAATACCTGTCCAGCCAAGTGTGTCGTAGATAAGGCCACCTGAGCATTGTTCAAACCCCGTGTCACTCCATTATACTGCAATCATTGCTTGTTCGTCAAGAGGGATTCGCAGTTCATGGATGATAATCTCCCAAGTACCAGGTAGTATACCCCCTGTAAGAGCAAACTTGGTTGCGAACTGGTTCTACTGCAATATACTGCAACATGAACGATAAAATATCAATGGCTTTAGCAGCTCACCTATGGTGCAGGAGAGTGCTATGGCGATGGTGTAGACAGATAGGGAGGTGGACGTTGCCTGTCGAGCCTGGACTTCTGAAGCACCGAAAGCATCGAATGCCTTGGATCCAAGGCGATGGCTCGCCAGAAGGCGCCTTCCCGGTCGATTCCCGGTCGAAAATGGTGGATTTGCGTTCGAACAAAGATGGTGGCCCAATCATGTTCAACGAAAAATCCCCAAATTGTCCAATCAACCTTGAGAATAACCTAAAATTACAGGAAATGTATAGTCTTCCAAATTCCAACCCCTATGGCAGGGTCGAAATTGGATGGATGTTGGAAATGATTTCCACCGGTGAATTTACCAATGGGAAAAAAACAGTAAAGTTATGTTCAACAAATCCAAGATGCGATGCCTTCAATCGCGCACGCTGGGTCGATGCCAAAGACACACACAATCTGTGCAAACACGGCCCACTCACTGGTGGTGAAAATCAAGGCCAAAATGGCAAACGTCAAGTGGATAATGCAGAGTGGCACCGCCAGCCAATAGCCGGCTCTGAGAATCATCTGTTGGACAAGCACGCGTGAAACAAAACCAATAGTGACTGCCATCCCTGCACGGATCAGTGGCCATCCCATATCTTCGAAATGGAGTGTGTAGGCCGGAAAAAGCAAGGCATTCAGCAGACCAGACAGGGCTGGCAACAAAATGCAAATGACCACCTTGGATGTGCGAAAAAATTGCCAAAAAAAAAATGAACACTTTGCCAATTGATTCCCGACTGGTGGATTACCTCTGGCAATCAAACATGGCTGGGAAATCCCTGAAACTCAATGGAGGTCTATAGCAGGGAAAACCCTCGAATTAAATGGACCATGTTCCACCAAACCATGTTTGAGTCCGGAACATTGAGATCCGCAGCGCATACTATATCGAAGGTATAGCACCTCAACCTTTTTCTGCAGCGCATTCTTCCCGTTTCTGTGTGTAGGAGTTTCTGCGAGCAAGAACATTTGTCTGCAAAAGCATCCGCGTGCAAGAGTTTATGTGTGTGTGCAACATTTTTCAGTGGGCAAATGTGCGTAGCACCGTCGCCATAGCAGCTGTTGTGTGCAAAGGTGCCTTTGTGTCAAAGTGTCTTTGCCTAGAAACATCACTGGGTAATGTTTTGTGTCAAAAAGTGTTCGTTGCTGTGTAAAAGTTTTCGGTCGGTAGCATCTGCTGGGAAAGGCACCTGTCTGTAAGAGTTTCTTGGTGTGGAAAATCCAGTGTGCATTTCTTTGTGAGGAAAAGTGTTCCGTGCGTAAAACCTGCTGTGTGTAAAAGTTTGGGTGTGTGAAAGTTTCCGTGCGTAGAGGCATCTGTGTGTAAAGCATCCATATGTGAAGAAACCTGCGTGTCAAAACTCATGTGCGTAAAAGTATCTGTGTAGCAGCATCTGTGTCAAAGTTTCTGTGGTTAAAGGCATCTGTGTTCAAAAGCACCTGTTTGTCAAAGCTTCTGTGCGTAAAAGCATCTGTGTGTCAATTTTTTGTGTAAAAAACACCTGGATGTTAAAAAATCTCTGTGTGTGAAAGCTCCTGTGCACAAAAGTTTCTGTGTGTAAAGCTTCTTTGGGTAAAGGCACCTGTGTATCAAGGCACCTGCGTGTCAAAGTTTCTGTGTCTAAAAGCACCTGTGTGCAAACGTTTCTGTGTAAAAGTTGTTTGTGTGTAAGAGCATGTGTGTGCGTAGGCATCTGCGCACAAAGCACCTGTGTGTACAAGTTTCTATGTGTAAAAGTTTTCGGTGTGTAAAAGTTGGTTGTATGTGAAAGCTTCTGTATGTTAAAGTGTCTGTGTGTGTAAAGGCATCTGCGCGCAAAGGCACCTATGTGTAGAAGCTCCTGTGTGCAAAAGTTTACTGTTTGTAAAAGCTCCTGCGTGTAAAGGCATCTGGTGTGAAGACACCTTTTTGCAAAAGCTTCTGTATGTGAAAGTTTTGGTGTGAACGCTTCTGTATGTAAAGGCATCGGTGTGTCTGTCTCTGTGAAGGCATCTTTGCGTCGAAGCTCACTTGGAGGATCATCATATTTGACAACCAGTTCGTAAATGAGATACAAGTTTCAACGGACTTCAAACTGGAATATCCCTAGTTAGTGGAGTTCCTAACCAGGGTTACTAACCAGCTGCTGAGTTTGATGATGTTTGAAGTATGTGTTTGTATGCATGCACCTGTGTCAAAGCTTTTGTGTGTAGAATTTTCTGTGCGTAAAAGTAGCTTCTGTGTGGAACAGGTTTTGCGTGTGAAAACTCCTGTCTGCGAAAGCATCTGCGTGGAAAAGCTTATCTGCGTGGAATCTTTCTGTGTGCATTTTTTCTGGGTAAAATCTTCTGTCTGTAACGGCATTTTTTGGCGTAAAGGCTTTCTGTGTGCAAAAACTGTTGTGTGTAAAAGCCTCTGTGTGTGTGTAAGAGTATCTCATATCTCAGTGTAAAAGCTTCCTCCTGCGGGGTCTGTGCGCAAAATCTTCTGCGTGTAAAGGCATCTGTGTGTCAAAGCAGCTGCGTGAAACTCTTCTTTGTGTAAAAGCACCTGTGCTCAAGGCACCTGTGCATCAAAGCTTCTGTGCGCAAAAGCACCCGTGTGTAATAGCTATTGTGTTTAAAGGCACCTGTGTGTGTGTGTTAAAGCCTATGTCACTGTTAGTAAAAGCTCCTGTGTGTAAATGTTCAAACAAATTTTAGAGGAAAACGAACAGCAAAAAAAAAAGAAGATGTTGCAACCTTCCTGCAGCCATCCCAATGCAATTTGCCGAAAACCAGATGCAAAATTGGCGCCACAACGAGAGCGCTCCAACAGCAACAGTCCCTTGAGAGGGTATGCGTCCGATTGATGTTGCCGATCCAGCCGGCAGCAAAAGATACTTCTGATACTTTCAAATTTGCAATATGTTCCTATGCAAAAGTGATCCCGCGCAGTTCCTATGCAAGTGGCCCTATGCAAGTGTCACATGCAAGTCATCCTACGTAAGCCATACTTAGCAAGTGATCATGAGCAGGTGCCCAAGTACATGTGGATTGTCAAGAACATAGAGTCGCATGCTGTCATGTTCACAACACATGTCATGTCACCTGCTCATGCAGTCCATCTCATGTCATGCCATGCAAGTCGCATCTTCACATGCAAGGTGTGTCATGTACTGTACTCCATATCATATCATACCATGCAAGTCGCATCTTCACTTGCAAGATGTGTCGTGTATTCTCTCTGTCCTGCTTTCACATGCCTTTTCTTAGGGGATACGGAAAACGCCAACACATCGGGAAAAATATGGAAAATCTACCATTTTTTCACCAAATCGAAGGCACATACTTCCGAGAGCATGGAAGTGTCTCTAGATCCTCATCGCCCTCAAAGAAGTCCGGATCCTCGCTACTCATCGCGACCTCGTTGCGGAGCTTCGTAGCTCCACGTGTAGGGGGTTGCGGAGTGGACCTTTGTGCCTTTCATGTCCCAAAAATGAATGGATCCCCAAAATGGATGGTTTATAGTGAAAATCCTATCAAAATGGATGATTTTAGAGGTACCCCCATTCTAGAGGTTTCACCTCCATTTGGATGCTGTTGTAATCCATCAATTGCCTTCACCAAGCTGAAAACTTCGGTCATTTCCAGTCGCGGTGAGGTCATCATGAATTCAGGTGGTGCTATGAAAAGCCACAGTGAAAGGCACTACCCTCTGGTGAACTAACATAACTATTGAAAATTGCCATTTATAGTGGATTTTCCCATTAAAAATGGTGATTTCCCATCGTTATGTTAGTTTACCAGAGGGTATGTGACCAATCATCATTTTTCGTTGGGGAATTGTGGGTATGGATCAAGCAGCTTTTGAAGAATTGGAGAATTGTAGATCCTACAAGCTGAAAGTTTAGCTGTGAGTCATACCCATATCCCTTCACGGACATGGCTTTGTCTGAAATATCCCAAAATTGGATGGTTAATGATCATATTCCCGACCACAAAAGGATGGCCGTTCTCATTTCCGGGGCCATTGGCTTGCCATTGTCAGAGCCATGTTCCGAATCAGCCAAGGCTAGGTCCAACTGCTGAACATGATGGGTCACCAAGCCAGTACAAAACAGCAGGACATGAGGCAGTTCGTCATGAGAATTCCGATGGAAAATTGCTGACACAAAACCAATCAAAGGTATGAATGGCATACCTCCAAAGTTTTTATGAGTTTCGAAAAGGGAAAATTATGAATACCCCAAGTCATGGCCTTTGGTTTGATGATAGGACTATTATGAACAACCACTGGCTTTGTGGATGAACCGGATGAACCCCCATTTCTTGGGACAAACACCTGCAATAATTTGGCTTATGTGCACCCATCTAACTGTAGATATATCCATCATACATCCATCAATCCCCATTTCTGATGGTTAAATCCCCATGTTTCTCAAAAATACACCACTTTTTAGTCTCCACTATTCAAATTGTCGAAAACTCCAGTTTTACATGGTATTAATGTTATTAACTGATAGTTACTCACACATTTGTCCCCACTCTTCATTGTTATCTAAATCCCCATCGTTAATGGTAACATCCGAATTGTTCTGATTTTCCATGACTCCAATGCATGGCCAAAAACTCCCCGGACGAGCCACCAGGAGCCACCCGCGGTTTGAACTCCACCACGTGGCACAACCGAGCGCCGCTTCAGCCAAAGCTGCGGTTCTAAGGCTTACCATTCGGTACTTGGTGCTGAGCTAGCCGCGAATCCGAATCGTTGGTTAATTCACCCTGTTTTTTTCAGTGAGACCAGTAGGGTTCATCCATCTCACAATGGGAATCCTCAAAAGTATTTCATGGGTGTGTAAATCTCTGGAGTGATGCCGAAAAAACCAATCAGAAAACACGAAGCTTCACTCTCCCCGGTCGCTTGGACGTCTCCAAGCATCTTCGTTCAGCCAGCTATGGTTTTTTGAGGTATCTTCAAGTTGTGGGTTATGGTCAAGTTACACATGGTCATAGATCTCATACTTGGGATCAAAACAGAATGGGTGTTTTTAATCCCTGTTCGTGGATTGATGACCATCCCTGAATATGGGAAAACAACCCATGTTTTGGCCATGGCACATATGGGCTATGGCATTTGACAAACCCCACTTTCATCCGACTGCCGACGAATCAGACCCCTTTCTGCCACCTTCTCGCTTCGTCGCATCTGAGTCACTGAGCCAATGCCCCAGAGTTGAAAACCGCCACTGGATGGACGGTCTAAACATTAACATTACCCTGTGGTTATTTAACATAGCCATGGAAAAAAAAAAAAACAATTATAGATGATTTATAGTGATTTACCTATTACAAACGGTAGTTTTCCATGGCTATGTTAAATAACTAGAGGGTACATCTTCAAAAAGATGCCACTGTTGCAGGTGACTCCGCAGAATAGCAACGGGACATGAAACATGTCAAAGTTGGTTTGTCAAACCGAAAAAACTACCATCTGGTAATTGTTCACACTTTGCGACATGGAAAATCACCATGTTCAGGAGGTAAATCATCTCTAAATAGGCCACAGAATCTATGTCGCAAACTGCTCAAGTATGGTACGCCATGCAGATTTCGGATCGTGACGGCGTGAAGTGCTAGTCCACTTGCCTGGGATATAGCATGTAAAATCTCACGTAGAATTGCTTCAAGATTTCGATAGGCTGGGTAGGAATCTTTGGTTAGCCTATCGAAATATGGAAATCTTGAAGCAATTCCATATGATACTGTATTCCATATTGAAGAAATTCCATTTTGTTGCTCAATCAAGTTTGGGTCCTATAAAGATCACATATTGAATGGTAGAATATCCACAGCTTTGCGGTGCCATTGAGTGCGGATCAATTTCCAAGCGCAACTGTAGAGATCTCAGAGAATCTTGTCTTCTCGTGGCGATATCTTGGACATCACAAAACGAGCCACCAAGAAATATGTACAGAGTGGGTACAGAGAAGGTGCATACAGTTGCTAAACACCAGGATGATCTGGTGGAATGGCCAACAAAAACTGGTACCCTCCAGTAAGCGAACCTGGCTGGAAATTTGTTTTTATGATACTCATTCATGAACCATTTCCAGGTGCGAAATGGACCAAGTTAGGATCCACAGCCAGGTACGTGGGAATGGAGGATTCCCCCAAGCATTGGTGTCCCCCAAATCTCACAATCTTGAAGGTTTGGGGACAATCCGAACGAGTAACGATGCGTTTGGAAGCTCACAAAGCACCTGGAGGTTGTGGATGTTGTGGGGTAAACGGTAGACCAATGTGTGTTTCCCAGAACAAAATAACGCCCCCAAAGGGGCCCCGAATGGCCGCTAGTCGCTAGTCCCAACCTCCAAGCTCAGACCTTGTTCCGCCTACATGAGGAGCATCCGTGCATCTAAAAATTTGAAATCCCACAGCGGGGGTTTCCAAAAAAATGTGGAAAAAATGCCATTGTTCGCCCTCTCCACTACTTCATGGTCATAAATCGGAATTACATTTTAAAAAAACATGTTTTCATGAGCGTCGAATGGCCAGTCTTTCTCATGTGGTTTGGATCGCTTCACGATCACTGAACGATCCCTTCTTCGGTCAACTCGCTGCGACCGAATCGGTTGTCTTCCGTGACACGGTCTCAGCTGCGACTGAATCGGTTGTTTTCCGGGACACGGTGTCATTTGCCCACGAACTTACCTTGGCCCACGGCAGGAAATGTCATTTTCTTCATGGGATAGTCATGCAATAGATCACACAAGACATGATATTAGGGTTTTGACTCGCAGCAATTCAAAATTTCTCCCAACACCGTAGACACATTTGGGTGATAAAATGGGCACCAGTATATAGAGAGTCTGAGGCCACAATCCGGAGCATACTGGACCCAGTTGTCCATTTGTGTCTGAAAATGGGGCCTTTGGGGCCCCGGAAGTTGCAAGTCTGCAGACGGGAAATGATGTTTACCCATGCCCTGTTTTCGGGCAAATCCATTGAGTCGTTTGCATTGGTTGATCTCCATCAATTGATAAAAAAAAATATAGGGAAATCGACCAAATGAGTCTCCAACAATTCCGTCCATTGAATACAGAATTCAGCAGAGGCGCTGCAGTTGCACGTGGACTGGGATTGGGTAGAAACAACTAGTAACACGCGTGCGATGGTCAAGTTACGCGGCATGAATAGGGCACGTGGTCATCCCACCATGAACAGGTTTCCCCAATGAATGGGCATAGCAAGACAGGTATGAACAAGTGGTAGTGTTAGTAAAGCCGTACTGAACTGATGGCTGTACGGTTATACCATCCATTTTTGGTAAACTTGGGGATGGTTTGCAGATGTTTTACTAACATGAATGACCATCCCCCAACTTTGGGGAAATGAGCCATGTAGCTTGAACATGGCATGACATCATAGGCAGGCGGAAATGCCGTCACTTGGTTTTTTCAAACCTTGGTGCCAATTTGTTCGTACCAAAAAAAGTGGTAGATGTACGTCCTCCACAAAATATTGCAATAGAGGTTTTGGCTCCTTTACCCTTTTCTGATAGCCATACTCCATCACAATTTCTGAGGGTCATTTAGTGGTATCCATGTCTTGGTTGACACTTGTGCACGCTGCGGGGCAAAACGCCAATGGTGTAGCGACTGTCTTACATTTGAGAAAGGAACCTTGGGCGCACATAAGTACAGCATCATGGACTGCCAGCTTCCATTGGCAGAAGCACATGTACCAGCGTATCTCCTTGCTGCCCGTACTGAGCAACTCCTGTTTGTGTTTTGCGGCCCCAAAAAAAAGGGCCAGATTCCGGGCCCAAAAATGGGGTCGCGCTGTACAAGTTAGAAGCCCAGCTGGCAAATTCGTGGGTTTTTTTGGGCTCATGGTCGGGGCGCCCGCCTGTCCATAAAGCGCGCCTTGGGCTGCGAGAATTGACGTCGCTCATCACTGGTCTTTTGCGCTTGGTTGCCAAGATGCTGGTTTCACAATGAGGGACATGGTGTGGAAAGTTGTTTTGGTGCAGTTTGGCGGTCCAATTTCCCAGGCTAGACTCGTAGCATCATTTCCAGTAAAGGCGCCCTGTGGGACAAATTTCGTGCGCACATCGCCTCCTCCCAGAAAACATTCTTGCACCCTTCCCCCCTCCGTTGAATTTAGCTTTGTAAGGCTCAAACGGGGTCTGCGCCATCCGCACAGTGGCAGGTGTCCAAAGAGGCGTGCTGCAAGGTGTCCGCAGGCAAGAAGGGCAAGGCGTGCCCAAGGGCGTGCATTGGCACGGACAGACGTCCACAGCGTCCATGCACAGGGCGAAGACGTCCATCTTCGTTACCTTTCCCGTTTGCCCTCGCACAAGGCCTGAAAATGGGACGAGGTTTTCTGTGATCTAGTGGCTTCATCGGACCTTAACTGGGCTTATCCGTAGTTCATGCTGTCTCGTGCTTTTTGTTTGGCTGTGGGAATCAATTTCACATGAGACCCGGTCCTGGAAATGAGCCCCTTATATACTCATATTCCAACCTTCTACAAATGTGTACCCTCATAGTAGTCGCATAGTTCAAGAGTGATTCAGCGAAGTGGTGCGGTTCAATGATGTGTTCAACTAACAAAACAACACTTTACAAATGGATACTAAGTCGATGTTAAGTGGATAATAACTAGATATCATATATTGATATGTATATATATATATACACATATCCTGTATTTCTTTTTACAGGTTTCAGCCCACCCCCACACCCCGACAACAACCTTGGGCCAGTGCTTTTGCTTGTTCAGTCATGGCATTAGCTGACTGAAGCTGCCAGGTTTGCAAGGCTTTCATGAGCTGAACCAAAGAAGTGGAAGAGTCCTGTCTGGTGAAATCAGAGAAATCCTAATGTTCCTCCATTTTTTAATGGCTATATCTTTGATTAAATCCCAAATTTCAAGCATTTTTGCCTTGCAATGCGGATCAGTTGCCCTTCTCAGCCCTTTGCGCCGGGCACGCTTCTCCTCAGCTGTCTCAATGTCATCGCCAAAGCCAAGACGCACACAGAACCTGACACCAAGCTGGTCAGCCATGGTCAGCTCCGTCCCCTTGCCCCAGATACGGTGAAAATGCGTGATTTTACCGACAAAACCGGGAAAATTCATGGGGACATGATGGGATATAGAGAGATGAGATATGTATATATATATATGCATATATCTGTATACAGTATATATATATATACATACATACTTAACCAACGATATTTTATTTCGTCTTAAATCACAGCATGACAGGATTGCCCCCAACACCATAAATACAATGGGGTGACACTGGGTAGACAAAGAGGGTAAAGTGACCCATTTTCCCCTCCCTTAGTTATCATTTACCTATAATGGCTTGGATTTGGGTGGGTTTGAAAATGGTGGATTTATCAGGGCGATTCGTCTGAGAAATGAGTGTTTAAACTATTATATTTGGAGGTATCCTATTTTCAGATAAGCCCATGTCAATTTGTCACTATTCAGCTAACTGGGATTGCAATTGTTGGACTTGCCGAGATCACCAGCTACTCATAGCCGTGATTAGTGCATCCCAGCTAGTGGTTCATGATCACTGCAATTGTGCTAGTTATAAGCCAATTGCTTTTGTACAAATATCCCCAGCTACTAGATGGGGGTTGATAGGCAGTTGCTGGGATGAACCAAACTATAATCCCGTCCTTTGTTGGGACACCAAAGTGAACAGGTCCTATTCCAAAGCACGGTTTCCAGGGTTATTAACATCCACCCTGCTTCAAGGTCTATGTTTGTTAGAGGCAGGAAAATCGTGCAGGGACTATCTTAGTGAGCGAAATGGTTCTTGTTATGTGGATCATGGGCCCCATGAGGCAATTCTAATAAGGATAGACTTTCGTCGCATTTTCCTCGTGTTTAGGGTCTATGTTAATTCATTGGATTGGTTCAAGGGCAAATTGAAACCGGAAACCTCTACATTTGATGGTAAAAACCTAAGTTTCCGGTTCAGATTTTCCCTCAAACCAATCCGATGATTAAGAATGAAAACAATATATGGTTATATAGTTATATACATCCAATATACTAATATAGGTTATTATATGCGTGTAAATCAACCAGCCATTAATAAACCGATCGGATGAGTGTAGGGAGAACCGGTAAAACCCAGGGGAGGTTGCTCCCTCCTGCAGATGCCCGTAAAAGCCTCTAAGGCACCGTGCCACGATTTTCCGAGACGCCAATGGAAAATAGGACGGGAAAAATGAGTCAATCTAATGCATGCAGGGATCTACATATATAGTTATATACTGTCTATATCTACATATAGATATAGATATAAATATAAGTATATGTATATAGTTATAGAGAGATGAATTTCTCTCAGGAAAAGAGATGGCGATCCACTGACAAGCAACCCAGCAGTGTACACAATGAATGTGAAGCCTCAGTCCAACGCAGCATGGACAGCACATAGACTCAAACTTCAAAACCAAGAATCAGAAGAGATGGTTGGTTGATGATCATAGGAAATTGTACTACCCAATATATTGGGGGTTATAATAATCCAATAAAGGAATCCCTATAAAACCAACCAGTATACTGGAATGACATCGAGGTGAACTGACATGGATCAAGATCTGCAAAACATCAGAATGAACGTCATCCGAGCAGCATGACAACGAGGCAGTGAACATGAAAGGCGCTAAGGGGTCCACGGTGTAGAGGAAAGTCCCCAGAATACCTGGATTTGCTTTTCTTTTCGGACCTCTGGAAAACTGACAACATGTCCAAAATGTAGCTTCAAAAAATAAGTGATGGATCTTTTCCATGGGGAAATCTAAAAAAAACACCGAAACCGCTTCTGTCGCTTTTCTTGCCGCCAAAACACCTGCTAAGGCACCCCCCAGTGCTTCAGCATTTCGGCAGATGACCTGCAGGGTCAGAAAGACCTTGGCGTCGCCCATGGAGTAGAACAAATTCATGTCGGTGGTCCATTTCGTGCTGTACACCTGCCAGATCATCTCGAGCTGGAGTTTTTTTTTGGCCGGAAGAATGGGTGTTGTGCCACCCATGAAAAAGCCCCTCTTTTTTTTCATCTTCAAAAAAGGGGGAAGTTCGGGGCATCCCACATTTTGAGACCCAAATATGTAAGCCTGCAAGCCTATCACAATTCCCCAAAGACGATTCTTGGAAGGTCCAAGAAACAGTGGACCACTGTTAGGGGACTAACATGGAAGAAATGACACATGCGTTTGTCTGAAAATTTAGGGGAAAACCTCCAATTCCAATGGCGTAGAAAATCATGTTCCAGAGCCATAAATTGGGCCGTCTCCCGGTTTCTAGCCCAGTATTCCCAATATGTTGTTCCTTAAAACCTCCAAATCTCCGCTGTTTATGGCTTTACGGCTACTGGTGAATCCCTATGATGGCATTGGGTCCATTACTCACCAACCTGAACAGTTTGGCCACTTGGAGATAGCCTTACAAATCCCATCATTTCTAGGGACGTTGGCCAATCACGTCGTGAGATATGTATTGGTAACACAATTCCTCTCTTCACCATTTGGGTTTCATTTGGGTTTGTCTGAATTTTTGGGGAAAAACACAGAATCTGATGGTTCATCATCTCTACCCCCATGAAAAGAGCCATATTATTCGGGATATATCCCGATGACACACCCCAAGTATCACATATATCACATTGCATCCCAGTCTTCCCATTTCATCCCATTTCCGCAATTCTTCCACACCATGTTGGCGCGACGCATAAGTCGTGCCCATGAAGATCTGGGCCAAAATGGCCACAGCCAATTGCGGGCTCATCATACCAAGGTTGAAGAGGATCCAAGTTGCCAACAGAAAACCTGGCCATAAAAGCAGCAAAACAAGGCCGAAAACATGGCTGCCTAGGCAACTCATGTGATGCGCAAACAGAAACTGGGTGTACAAAATGGGGATACATAATTATATATAATTGGGTATAGTCCATTCAAGAGTTTCTTACAGTGTTTACAGTGGCTCTACTGTGATTGAAGCAACAGTTCTTTGCAGTGCTTTCTAGAGGTGCACGTTTCATAGAAGTTATGCACGATTCATAGAAGTTATGCATGTTTCACAAGCCACCTAATAACATTCTTGTTCAACTGCGTCCCAAAAAGACCTCCCATATTGAAACTCTTAAGCGTACTATACCGATATAGTTATATGTATTTATCTATTTATTTATTATTCATTTATTTATTTATTTGCAGAATTTATTCATTTATTTATTTGTTCATGTATCTATTTATGTACAACTATACATGTATATATATATATGATATTATTGAGATATGATGGGAATATCATTCCAGTAGCCTGGTGTTTTGGGCTATGAAACAAAATGGGGGGATTGCTCTTAACGAATTAGTTGGGATTTACCAAAGCCACTGGTTCAACTATTTGATAGAAAACGTCATGGGGATTATATAACCATATGATTTCACCATGGTTTCATGGTGATCTATGGGTGAATGATGGAATATCACGGGAGTATCACCGAGAAACTGAGGTTGTAGGGCTGAGATGTGATGTGGTGCCAGAAGCGCCGCAGACACCCGGCTTCATCCGGGTTAAACTCGCCGCTCATGAACACCGGAATCAATTGCATGGAAATGGCAGCCACCAAATCTCCAGCTGTCTGGGCGATACCTGCCAATGTTGCCTTAGCTGTCACTGAACTACCATGTCTTGACCGAACACATGGGGGGTTGCCCACTGATGGACCTGCAACTACAAAATCCCCCCTCCTCCATATGTCAATTCAACACCCGCTGAATAGTACAGCCTTCAGCACCACTACAGCCTTCAGCACCACTATGCTAACCGGCAAGCGGGCATTGACAGAAAGCCCCAAAGCCGTTTTTGTGCGGGGTTTCCTGCATGACTAAAAGAAATCACCTGTTTACAACACAACCACATATCGGTTACCACAAAAATGCATATGGGTGGGGTTTCCAATCCATGGGGGTAGCACCAAGTCATCTAAGTCCTGGAACCATTTTCGTATTGAAACAACTCATGGTGACTTGGGGATCCAAAGCTTGAGAAATCCAAAATTGTTCTGTCCAGTGGGCTTCTTCTTTAAATCTCTAGTTTCTTCTCATTTTCCATATTCGCTAAAGATTTCTAAGGTTTGAGGATTTATCCAGATACAACACGACCCACAACCAAGTGGCTTCATTCCAGTTGTGGACGTGCTTGAAATAGATGGCAAAGGTTGCATACTCCATGTTATAGCACGTATTGTTTAGCGCAGCATTCAGCACGATCAGAAACGCTGGAAACCTCGGGAACTTGGGCATTGTGCAAAGCGTTACTTCACAGGGCTGGTTGTCAAGGCAATCAAGAAAAATGTTGGATTTACGCAGGAAACCTGGTATTTTTAACAAAGAAATGCGTGACTTAACCAAGAAAATGGTGATTTAAGCAGCAAAACTGGTAATTTAACCAATGAACCAATCAAATAGTGATCTAAACAATTAATGTTGATTTCACCAGAAAATGTGTCAGGGAACAAGTAAAATGGTGGCATTTCTGGAATGGGGAACCCAAAGTGATCACGCGAGTGACATGGGTTGTTTTGAATGGGGAAACCAATGTTGAAATGGAGTAACCCAATTAGAGAAACACCCAAATGTCTTTTGAAAAAGGACAGAGCTGAAAACGGCCCAAAAAAAATGATTGATCTTTTGTCAAATGGTCTACAACTTGTAGAAATCCGGACGGTTGAACTGGGACAGAAAACAAATCAAAGCTCGAGGCTCAAAGTGACCCTGATTGCCGGTGAGCCCTAGTTCAAACTTCCTGCAAGCATAAAGATCACATGATTAATCAATAAGGTTGACTTGTAGTCATCATTTCAACACGTGGTCTATCTCATCATCAAATATCATGCTCATTCATTTTTCCAAACAATCGCGAAGAAACCCAGACTTGCCCAGCCTACCAAAACAAAAACTGAAATCAAACCCAAGAAACCTGATACCTTTTGGAATCCCACCGCCAGTTGCCGCCGTGTCATCTGCTGCAGATCCGCCTGTTTGATCTTCAATCGGGTTTCGCCTCGGCTTGATCCATGCTACCTCCCTTGTGGCTGTCATTCGGCTATGATAGGTTGGAGCAACCCTGCAATAAATCGAATCATTGACAATTTCACAAAATTCCACCTTGTTAGTTTGTTGGCTAAACTCCAGCTTTTAGCTGATCAAATCTAGTTTTCTCCCACAAAAAAAGAAAAACGGGATAGGTAACCAAAAAAAAAACGGAAAAGTAATTCATCACCATTTCAGTTGGGGCATTCTACTGTTCTACTTTGAAACGGGGGCGTTGCCCAAAACGTCTTGGTGAATTTCAGAAATCCTGGATCCACGGACAACTCGCCAGATGGAGATTCGCCCGGTTCTAGGAACTGTGTTATCTCAGACATCCGCAAAGGGGTGAAGGTAGGACAAAAACGCGATTCCGTATGCCAAGCAGCAACCGTCGGTACACAATCTCACTTCCCTTCAATATCTCTACCCTTGTCGCTGTTTCAAAAGTCTTTGCAGGAGATCTACACGAGTCTTGAGGATCTCTGGGACATGACTTTGCGAACCGATTTTCTAAGGTCTGCAGGTATGCCCGAGTTTGGGATGATGCTAAACGACCCCAAAATGGTTACGACTACTGGATGGCTTATTCTTGGATTTACCAGTTTACCACACTCTAAATCGGTTCTGCTGAATTCCTCCTGCACGTGCTCGGAAAACATCCCTGTGCAAAACCTTCTGCACAATCCTCGAGAGACCCATGTAGAACAACATATCTGGAGGATGAAAGATATTGTCGAAATCCCTGACCAGAGACTTCTGGTTCTCTTTGCAAAGTTGCCTTGTAATATCTAGAAGCTGACTCCCTTCGAGGCTCTACAAGAACTCTATATGCAAGGTCTTGTGAACATTTCACTGCGCAGGCACCACTTACTGTACCTATTGGATCTGAAAAATATGCCGTCTCTACTTTGATGTGAAACCCAGAAATCGCACCTGGTTTCGAGAACCGAACTAAACCAAGCAAAAGAACGGGTGATATACCCCACCTATATATGTATATGTGGGTTATGAATTGAACCAGTAACTAAGCGTTAAATCGCCATTTTCAATAGTTAAATCCCAATTTTTGCTGGTCAAATCCTCGTTTTTTTGTTGCTTAATGACTTCTCAATCACTTGCGACTCCTTCTTGTCCCGCACCCCCACGGGCCCCACAATTCCTTGCAATCTGAAACCTGGGCCCAGTGGCACCACCGACTTTGATGCCGTGGCTCCCACGATCCTGACATTCAGGGCATTGTTGCCTTGGTCGCAGGTTGTCAAGCCCTGCTCAGGAAAAACGTTCGTAAAACAAGTGGGAATTTGAGGACCCCAAACTGGAGGTGCTGTACCATATAATAAGGCCACATTTTGTGGGGATATTCCCTGAACTTTAGGCCGGCATTACCTAGGCCTTATATACGGTAGGTACCTCCAATTTAGGTTCCTGAAATGGCCACTCATGAATGGTAAACCCAAGAATCGTTGCTGTAGCTAATCAAGCATGGCAATGGACAATTCCCTAGTTATAGATGATTATATATAATGGGAACTATGAGGTGCAATGCTCATGGGACCGTAGATGATAATATCATACTAATCTATGATATGTATGTATACTCTCTGGGAATCAAACATGGTTTGCTGGAAAATGACCCATCTAGTTCGGTTGTCTTTCATTGAAATGCCCACGTAAAGGGGATTTTCCATTGCCATGTTTGATTAACAGAGGGTAAGTATATGGACTTATCTCAATCTCCGTGTAAACGCTATACAATCAAACATAATCTATAATCCATAGTAGGCAAAGCATCCACAAATGGGCCAGCTGAACAATAAACAATCATAAACTGTCAATTTACCAGAGACTAATCCCAAAAAAAACACCAAAACTCGTCAAAAATCTCAGAATTTAAAAATTGCACTTTTCCGCAACTCCCAGGTGCGATGCGTGAACTGTTCTCCAGTTTCATGCAACTCTGTCATCCTTGACACAGCTGTGAAAATGGTTCGAGCGGTTTGCCTGCGGGGCCAGGAAAAAACCATGCTTTCCCATCCCATAAAATGCGCCATGTTGGCTAGTAGGTATCCCTACTGTGGGTTGTGGGTTGTTACAACCCCAATAAATTAGGTAGTATAACCCCCCACAATAATATAGAATCTATCAACAACGCTATATTCAATGGCTCGTATGGGTGGTGTGACCAGTAGCAATGGGATAATAGGGATAGTTCATGGGATATGTAAAGATACAAAAACTCAGCATTCACTGTGTGTGTCTGAAAATGGGAGGGTATACCGGTATACCCCGCCCAGTCATGGCCAGTTTAACAGTTGTTATTGGGCAATTGGATGAACTTTTCGATTTGTGGGATATCCTATTTTCAGACAAACCCATCGAGTTTTACCCGCAGCACGTGCGCTACGCCCCATAGGTACTTCACTATATACACTTTCATATGGTTTTTTCACGGTTTCTTTAGGGTTCATTTAGGGTTTCTTTAGAGTTAGTTTAGGGGGTTCCTAGGGTTTTCCAAGGTTTCTTTAGGGTTTATGTAGAAAGTGTTGAAAAGAGCAAAAGGGACACAGCCGAATCCCCGCAGAGGGTCATCAATCACGTGGTCCACGAAGTCACGTGAACCACATCAACTTAAATCATCCCAACATAGTGGAAGGCCACAAAGTACTCTAAGGGTCTGAAAAAATGAGGTTCCCGACAATCATCCCGAAACATAAGTGCTGGCCGTAGTTTTAGAGAAGTGATGCACAGCTAGCAATCTCTTAGACTGTCAATCATCAACTGTCATCTTGGTCTTTGATATCTTCTCATCTCTTTTCAAAGGACGGATGGACTATAGCAACCCCCAGAAAGTTTTTTCCCAAGCGATATTGCAGTCCAAATGCTGAACTACACGTCAGCAGCAGAAATCCCTTACCAGCTTGATTTCACAAGTCTCGGTCTTCAGCTATTGGTCGGAGGAGATTCATTGGTCTGGTGGTATTGTACCAATTCTTCATGCTGGTTGAAAAGAACTGCTAAAAAATTCTACAATAGTGAAATGTTGGTGGAATGGATGAGAGAATTGACCTAGAAGTGGAGGATTCCGAAAGTGGCAAACACGCTTGGAGGATTCAGCTCGAACAAGTTATGGCCGATGGGCTCTACAACCCCTCTGCGAAATGGCCCTGAAATTGCGCGGAGAGAAAGAGAAGATTCCTGACAAATGTGGAATCCAGGTGAATTGGGGTGACGATATGACCAAATATGTAGTACGGGAGTCGGAGATACGAATTGAAGAGGAAATGCAAGATGGGAGAATGGGATAAGACAGAGAGGGTAGAAAATCGTTTGAGCAAGGTGAATTAAACGGGCTAAGTACCCTATGATAGTAAGGACTTTTGACTTGGACAATCTGACGAAGGGCTTTATAGTGTAGAGCATCAACTTTTGTTATCTGAGATGGAGAATAAACCTTGGATTCAGATCCGTAGAGGAGAATAGATTGAACAATTTCCAAGTAAAAGCGGAGTTTTATTGGTTTGTGACACTTCCGAGTTGGCGGAAAAGAGGGGATCGAGTGCCAAAAAAAGGCCCCTCCAGGGTTTTTTCGAACACCGGATTCATTCACATCGGCCTTCAGAGTGAATTTAGGCCAACGCTGGAGTGGATATGGGTCTGAAAATCGGCTATACCCTTGAAATGACCATTTAATTTGGAAAATGATGATGAACCCATAGATTTAGGGATACTCTATTTTCAGACAAACCCATACTAGCTGGCATTTGGAGACACGGAGAAGACCTACGCCCACAAGATGCTGGTAAAAGTCTGGAGAAAGTTTCTGTAGTGTGCGAGCGATGAGGACGGTATCATCAGCATACTCAACATCTGTAAGGGGATGGGAATATGAATATGTCCAACGGCGTTAGGAGAAAACTTCCTGAAAAAGAGTTCATATCAGATGTAAGAGCGGAGAGCATCATACCCAAAAGATATGGGCTCAGGCGACACCCCTGACGAATACCTCGTTGGAGTTGGAAGTGTGGCAAAGCAGTGGAGAATTGTGAAACAAAGAAGTTACCGTTTTTACATAGTGCCATAGTGCCATAATGGCTTGTAATAGAAGGGGGCGACCCCATATCTGCGGAGAGCAGCCATTCAGGTGTTCTTGACCAATGGAGTCAAATGCTTGTGACTTGTGACTTGTGACCAATGGAGGACGAGAATATAAAAGTGAGGTAGAGTGACATCCCAAAAAAACTGTGAGACTTCTAAGGAGAAAAAGTGGAGTAGTGAGATAGCGAATTTGTCTAATACAGTATTGTTGGTGCTGGAGGAACTGATCGATGGAATGGGAGAGCCTTTGTTGGATAAGGCAAGCGTAAACTTTATGAATTGAAGTGGCGAGGGAGATTGGTCGGTAACTGGATGGAGAACGACTGCATTTCTTATTGCCTGTACAAATCATAATGACCTTACAGTGCAAAGCTTACAATGGTCAGGGGCAGTTCCAAGGTGGAGACAATCATTATGAGAGAGGAGAAGTCTTTTAAGAGGATGTGGGAGGAGTCGCAAGGTTTCCATAGGTAAAAATCAGGGCACATGATCACGGAGATGTTCACACTCAGGACGGTAATTTTTCACATTGAAGAGAGGGAGAACCATCCAGTTTGTTCACACTCTGTGTACGGGGTTGATATTTGGAGCGAATACGTTTATTGTCTTCGAATGATCTGCGCTGGAGCCGGTCTTGTTGGAGAAGGGATCATTTCTTTTTGTCAAGGCGGGAGGACTCCTTTATTTTGTTGCGGAGAGATGTTTGCTCTTCAATCGGGGTATGAGGCATGGAGTACACCTTGGGTCATTTGTGTCCTGAGAGATGTTTTTGGCTTTCTGGCAGAGGTTTGGGCGGAAAACAACTATCATCTCCAGTGGAAATGTGGTGAATCGTGGTGAATAAAGTCAAAAGTAGTTTGATCCGGAGAAAGAGTGAGGAGGAGAGGGTTCTCGGAGGGAGAGAAGGATATGGGACGAGAAGTGACCGTCCGTGAGGTACGGGCCAAGAAGCCTTTAGCATCCTTTAGCGGCATTGAAATTTGCCTGTTGCCAGGGATTCCGGGATGAGACCTGATGTAACAGAGAACGGAGCTTATGAAAATCATCAAGGAGGAGAGAAGCTAGTTCAATGTTCTGTGGAAGTGAAAAACCAGAGAGGAGGTCGAGGACATACTTGAAGTCAAGATGAAAGTGAATGTTTGGAGGGAGTGGTGGGTTGAGGATCAAGCAATTGCTTGAAGTGGAGCTTGTAATTCTGCTGTATTGTTGGAGCCATTGACGGTGAAGGGTAGGGAGCCTACTGGGCCGAAATGGTCAAAGAAGATACTTTCGATCCGTATTCGCCCCAAGCAGAGAAACTGAAAACTGATCTGGGCATGTGCCATCAGGCTATGGAATTTCGCAAGATCATGATCTGCTTGTGGAGAAGGGTGAGATCATCATAGTAACAACCTTTCGCCATGGAGAGAAACTCGAGCGAAAGAGTGTTTTTTTGTGTTCGATTTGACAAAGGATATGGCAACAGCGTTGCCATGTCCATAGGTTGCTTTATCAGTGGAGGTGAGAAATTTCTTGGTAAGCAACTAGTTTGGAAGGAGGTCTAGGCCTCATGGTGGAGACTAAGCATAAATACTGTCCTGGAGGAAATCGATAATACAGGAAAGGTTGATATTTGGGAGGAGATCTTCGTCCAATGTCCAAAAAATCGTGGAGCCAAAGTGTGGTTTTAGAGTCCTTCAACATAAAATTTGAATCTAATCTGGTATTGAAATCGCCAGTGGGATGCTGATTTCTAGTGGTTAAAGCCCCTGGGGAGGTGATCTGAAGTCAGGAGGACAAGAGCAAGGAGTGTAGGAATTGCAAAGCCAACACCGAGGATCGTGAAGAGTTGATAAATAGTTGAATAGATCCACTCAAACAAAGATCTATATGGGGGAATTTTTGAGATTTAAGTATATCGGTGTGAGTAGATTAAGTTTCCTGGAGACAATAAATTCCCTTGTGGGAGACTGGGTAAAAGTTCTTGAAATTGAGAATATGTTCCAACTCCCAAAAAACATTCAATATTCCAAGAATATTGAGACGCATTTCACAAAAGGGAGTAGAGAAAGTGTCGCCCGACGTGCTAGGGGATCATCTCATCGATCTCTTGAGACACTACTTGCACCTTGAACGGGGGACCAGATGATATAGGTAAGGTGGCGCATAACCGCCCCAAAAAAAATAGAAATGTAAAATATCGTAGAATCATGGTAAAATGTTGGTGAATTACTTGTCTATCTTTTCGCGGGGGTATTGTAACGTATTCCCTGATGGTTGTAAACAAGTAACATTCAAACGTCCAACACACCCAACTGCCCTTCCAATGTAATTGTTGCCCATGCCTGGTTGCATAGGTCCACCCGGTTTCTTTGGTCTTGAAGGTGCTGTTACTCAGTTCACTTCTTCCAGTCCCTGCAGTGTTGTGAGTCCCTGAACTGTGCTGGCTGTTTCTAGCGCTCAAACCACTTCGTCGAACAGAGAGGTTGGATCTCTTGCTGCGACGATCGGAGACATTCGACATGCCACTGCGGCGGGCGGCCTTCGAAGTTTTGCTTTGGCGATCCTGGCAAAGTTGTCCGGGTGCCCACAGGCTCTGAAAGGTGTCGTGTGACAATCTAGTTTGAGTTTAGGGATATGTTTTGAGCGATCTTCAACTTTTGAAGCGAGTCCATGGGTTCAGAAAAAAAATTGATGTGTACCAGGTCAGGCTCAACATAAAAGTTTGCCAATAGAAAAATCAACTGCAGAAAGCCTTCAGAGAGCAGCAAAATTGTTGCTGTCAAACTCCGACATCAGAAAAAGTCAAAAAGTAGGGCTCCTAATCAAACTTGAGGCCAGGCGGGAGGCACGAAAACTAGCAGGATGCTACTAGTACAAATGTTGTACCGGAGACTGCTCAGCTGCAAGAGTAAAGTGATGACGATGATGGTGGGCACGAATGATGATGACGATAATGCTGATGATGCTGCTGCTGCTGCTGATGATGATGATGATGCTGATGATGATGATGATGATGATGATGATGATGATGATGATGAGCACGACGAGGATGATGAGGACGATGAGGACGATGAGGACGGTGATGACAATGATGACCATGATATCGGTGATGACGGTGATGACGATGATGACGATGATGACGATGATGAAGATGATGACGATGATGCGATGATGACGATGAGGACGATGAGGGCGATGATGACGATGAGTACGATGAGGACGAAGAGGACGATGACGACGATGATGACGATGAGGACCATAAGGACGATGAGGATGATGATGACGATGAGGACGATGAGGACGATGATGACGATGAGGACGATGAGGACGATGAGGACGATGAGGATGATGAGGACGATGAGGACGATGAGGACGATGAGGACGATGAGGACGATGAGGACGATGAGGACGATGATGACGATGAGTACGATGAGGGCGATGAGTACGATGAGGGCGATGAGGACGATGAGGACGATGATGACGATGAGTACGATGAGGACGATGAGGACGATGAGGGCGATGATGACGATGATGATGATGGCCGCAACTTTGGCCCAAGGTGGCCCATTATGGCCCAACATGGCCCCAACGCAGCCCAACACAGAGCCCAACATGAGCCCTAGAAAGGCCCAACATGGAACATACATGGTTTTATTGGACCTCTGCTTTTAATGGAGCTAATACTGCGGTCCAGGTGGACCAGGGCAGGATTGAACCCAGGGGGAGGGGGGGATTATAACACTGAAAAGTTCCAGGTATTCAACGGCCCTGGTGCCTGCCTATTCCTAAAGCAAGAGCAACTTTACCTACAAGCTAGTTTTCGTGACATCACCAAGCCAATTTTTGGAGAGTTCATCCCCAAATATCCCCAACCGATACATTTTCATCCAGCCTTCGTGGAGCTGTCCACCATCTTTGGACTGGACCTTAAGTGAAACATGGTGAAATTTGATACAGCAACCCCCACAAGATAGAACAGTAGAGAAAATAGCACTATCCTACTTTCAAATAGTGGTAAATTGAAGCCTTTCCGCATCTATACTTGGGGGTTACTTTGATAGTGTTGATAATATATCTCGTAAATATGATAGATGGTATGTTGTGGACATAAAAATGTGTGTATATATATATATATGTATATAGATATGCAGGTAAATATGATAGTACTCTACATGTTCCGCAAATATAATTGGCGCAAATGGAGATGGTAAATCGACCTCTAGTGGTTTCACGCTGACTGAGGGGGTGATGTTTTCTATCTCCACTTGACTCGACAGTAGAGCAAGTGGATAAGCCCATCCCCCTATGATTACACACCTTCAATTTTTTTGGACCCAAATATGTGGTTTCATCCCTCTCCAATAGTTTCTGGGGTGTGCCTGATAGGGAAGGGATTAATACCACCCAATCAACATCAATCATCAATCCTCGTCATCTCGGGTTCACAATACCTTTTATTGACAAAGTGAAACTACCAATACTTGAAACCACCATGCAAGCTGCCACGCCAACCGCCAAACACGGAAGAAAAAGCACCTACAGCCAAGATTAAGTGATGAGCAACAAGCTGAACCCTGAGAAAAGATAAGAAAAGCATAGAAAGAAAACAAGACTCCAAACTTGGTCATGTGACTGTGTCGACTCATCTGTATCGCTTCCCACCTCCTCAATCTGAAGCTCTTCAGTCGCACCAGGAAACTGCGTTTTGGGCTCAGTGGTTCCTGGAACAACATGTGTGAAGACCCTCTCTTTAGAGGCTTCTCCATTCTCCACTGCGGAACTCTCCGTGCTTTCCACGTCTGCACTATCACCAACTTTGAAGAAGAACTGCATGAATGAGTTTCGACAGGCTGGATGAATGCAGAACATCAGGGCAAGAAGGCCGGAAAGAGTGGTGTGGACTGCTGCAATGCCCGTCCAACCAAATGCGTCGTAGACTATGCCACCAAACGTGCAGGAGAGAGCAAGGTTAATGGTCCACACAGACAATTGCAACGACGTTGCCTTTTTGGCCTGGACTTCTGAGGCACCGAAAGCATCAAATGCGATGCCTTCGAGGCAAGCAAGACAATCGATGCTGAAAACAGCCACAAGCTGTGCAAACACGGCCCATTGGCTGGTGGTGTAGGCCAAAGCCAAACTTGCGAAAGTCGAGTGGATCATGCACAGCGGCACAGCCGACCAATAGCCCGCAAGTAGAAAGATCTGTTGGACCAGCGCACGCAAGACAAAGCCAGTCGTCACCGCCATTCCCGCAGAGATCAGCGACCATCCCATGGCTTCGAAATGAAGCGTATAGGCTGGGAAACACAGGGCAGTTAGCTGACCCACCAGCGCGGGCAGGATGAAGCAAATCACCACCTGGGACAACCACGATTTGCTGAAGTGCAACAAAATGACTGAAAAATACAGCAAACTATTCCCATAAATTCCCTTTAATGGTGGATTAATTGGAAAATTAACAAGAATCCTCTACAAATTCAAGGCGCATAGTTCCAAGAGCATGGAATTCTGTCGAAATCCTCGGTGTCACCATGCAACTCTACGTCGTCCTCGTCACTCATCGCTCTTATTTTTAAGCTCTTGCTGCATTGGATAAAGAGCTTGAGCCGAGACCAGTAGAAGCCCCCTGTTCTCCCCACATTCTGTGGTCAAGACTCGCATCTAAACTGAACAGTAAAAACATGCAGGATCTACAAATGGGATTGATGGGACGACCATCCCATCTCCGCAATGGCGGCCAGACTTTTTCGATCGCACTGTCACAACGTGCCTGTCAACTTCGCAACCAAAGCTTATGACACCATGACACCACCAACCTTTAGGCTTCCCTAGCTGGATAAGGCTGACTTGGTCATACCTACCTCACCAAGGGCCCAAAAATTTCGCGAACTACGGCTGTCCGGCACAGATGAAAGCATTGGACTAGGTAAAGACTGGACATCTTGAAACAAAAGTTGAGGGTTGCAAGGCCTTGTGAAGTTTTTTCCAGGTAAGTTTCGTTGAATTTTCAGCCCAAAACTGTGCGGATATAACATGGAGCACAGAGTGCAAAGTCAGAAGGCATGATTTGCACGCAAAAATCGCCGCTTTGCACTTCCCATTGTACAAGCAAGCCGCTCGATTCAAGCAGTGCGGAAAACCTTCTGGCATAGCCTTCTACTGATTTTTGGTCCCAAAGTAGGCCAGTAGTAATCAACCGGCAAAATCCAGAGATCAAGTTGTTGCAGCATTCTTTTTGGCGACTTCCGAGTCATGTGGCGACTTCCGAGTCCACATGAACAGTCGCTTGGGTGGCCCTTGCTGATGCCCACGAACTGACCTCCGTTTTTTGGAGGCTTCAAGCGAGGATTTTGGGGTCAAAAATCAGGGACACCACTTGATGCCTTGAAAATGTGGAGACTGGTCTTCGAAAACCATGAAATGTAATGAAAGTACTGGATCATCTCTCCAGTGGTCGAAGATTTGCTTTAAGCCACAAAGTCCTTTCTCAGACCCATTTGCGCAACTCTTTTCATGGTTCCAAATCGTCCTAATTGTCCACCCATTATTTATGATATCCCCCTTATAAGATTAACTGGAACCTGGGTGGCACCATTTGATAAGGATGCCCCTGATAAAATGACAAACCTCCCTAGTTTGGGCAAATCCGAATGTTATAAAATGGGTTCCAGGTCCCTGAAAAACGTCACCCAGGTTGATAGACTTTATTTTTTAGGGTTATTACGAGTGGAATCCTATAGTCAAATCTCAAAAAAATAGAAAAACATTTCCAAGATAGTAGTTCAATGAACGATGTTTTCCTCATTATTTCCAAGTGTCAAAGGCATTTTCGGCATCTACAGCTGGTGGATGCTATAAGTCCCAAAGTTTCGCCCATGTTCCAATACTGTCCCTTCAAAAAGGGAGGGCATTGGTATGAAATTCATGATCATCTACTCATCTACCAACAAACCTTGGTTTTCAAGGAGGGAGGCCTTTTTTTCTCAATTGATCACTGGGAGAAGGACATCTGATCAGTGTTTCAAACCCGTCCCTTTTTACACGGTGGTTGAGAACCGGATTCCCTGTTCATGGATTGTGATAGTCCCCAAAACTAGCCATCAACCCGCCATCATTTATCAATTATAGATCCATTTTTCTCAAATGGTGAAAGAGTCTTAAATCATCATGAAAATTAATTACATAATCATCCAGCCATCATTCATCCACTTATACCCCCGACATTTTCATGTTTCAGATCGGATACATGACGAACCAATCATCAACCAACAGGGTTTCAGCCATCTTCGAAGACCAGTGGCCCGTTTAATGCCCCTGCGCCGGGCACGTTTTTGCTCCGCCACTTCAATGTCATCGCCGAAGCCAAGACGCATGCAGAACCTGCACCGGTTCGGGCACCGAACTTGGCCTTTTGAACGTGCCATGGCAACAAAAAATTGTGGTGTTCAGCAACACAAACTGGTGATTTAAGCACTAAAAATGGTGATCTACCAATTTTTAATGGTGATTTGACCAATAAAATTGTCATTTAGCAAACAAAATTTGTGATTTAAACAAAAATTCAGCAAAATGACGATTTTACCATCAAATTATGAGGATTTGACCATGAACAATTGGGACTCAGGCCAACAAAAGTAGGGGGTTGATCTGATGTCAACAAAATCCGCAAAAGATGGATTTATACAAGCATCCAAAACAGGGATTCAACCAAGATTAAGAAGGTTGGATTGAACCGACAGAAATGAAAATGATACTTCATTGTCAAATGTTGGGAGTTAACCAACAAAAAGTGGGATTTAAACCAGCAAGAATCGGGATTGATGTCTTTAAAGCAACAAAGGATTGAATCAGCAAAAGTTGATTTTAATCAACAGCAATCAGGATTGATATGATTTCCAGCGACAAAATTTGGAAATGTCAGCAGCAAAAATTTGGATTTTAGCAACCAAAGTAGGGATTCTGCAACATGATTTAAACAACAAAATTAAGGGATTAAGGAGCAAAAACTCGTTGGGATCTGGCCAGCTAAAAGGTACAGTCAACCAGTCAACAATTTGGATTTCACCAATGGTGGATTCATGTTGGTACAAGCCATGGCCATAAACCATCCCCCCAATTTCACCATTTTTTTAGGTGGTATAAACCATTCCCAAACGAGTGGTTTATTATTGTTTTATCATTAGTATCAATGTGGGTCACACTGACATTTAAAGAATAATAATTTGGATTTATATGAGTTGAATAGCAAAAATCGAAGGTCTAACCAGCCTAACTAATGGAGAAATGGGGGTTGGAATTCAACCAATAGAACTGTTAGGTTTCTCTAACAAAAAACGGGATTTCATAGTCAGTAATGAGTCATTTCACCCTGGCCCTGTTTTGTTTCCAACAAAAAATGTTGCCAGAGTTTTGGGGATATGAACAACAACCCATTTCTGGGGATCCTTCAGTCTTGACCCGTGTCCAGTTTGGAAAAATCGAGGAGTCGGTTTGGTGTTTGTTTTGCCCATTGAGCTAAATGGGGTAGTTTCTGTACGGCACCATCAGCCATCATTTCATGCGGATTTGCACACCTTGGAATGTTTTAATATTCTGGTACAAGCATTTGACCCAAAACGGTTCGGAAAATCGGACATCTACAGCGACATGAACGTCAACTGCGTATCGATTCAACTGGCCCAGATGTACCAAATAGTGTGGATGTAGAAGCAGCCATTCCTGTGGTACCATTGAGGATATGGACTGGAAACAAATGGCTATGGGGCAATGCTGGTATATCCGAGAATGGGATGACCAAAATCTAGTTTCGCAGAGTCTGAAATCTCGATCTACAAATTTCTACGCCACAAAAACCTGAGAGGGGGGGGACGAAAGCCAGCCTCCAAACAAATGCTCAGGCGGCGTTTTTCTCTTTGCGCTGTATGCTCTGTGTGTTGCATCCGAGAGCTGTGCACCACAGAGAGCTTTTATACACAGACCTTTTTACATACAAACACTTTTACGCACAGACCTTTTTAAACACAGACCCTTTTACGCACACACACGTTTTTTCACAGCGACCCTTTTACACACAGACACTTTTACACACAAACACTTTTACACACAGGCCTTTTTATACACAAACATCTTTACACAGAAATGTTTTTACACACAGACACTTTTACACACAGACCCTTTTACACACAGACCCGTTTACCCACACACATACTTTTTCACACAGACCCTGTTACACACAGACGCTTTCACGCGCAAACACTTTTACACACAGACCCGTTTACACACAAACATTTTTACACAGAAACAGTTTTACCCACAGACGCTTTTCCACACAGAGGTTTTTACACACAGACCCTTTTACACACAAACATCTTTACACCGAAATGTTCGTACACAAAGTTGTTGTTGTTGTTGTTGTTGTTGTTGTTGTTGTTGCTGCTGGTGTTGTTGTTGTTGTTGTTGTTGTTGTTGTTGTTGTTGTTGG
>BGPT01000764.1:253043-269507 GCA_003297045.1 Symbiodinium sp. clade C Y103 | reverse complement strand
CCAAATCAGAGCCTCCCCCCCCCCCACACCCCCCAGATTAGCTTCGCTTCGCTTCGCTTATACCTATACTCAGCCCAGGCCTTCGGCTGGCTTTCGTAAAAAAGACATGGAGAATACAGTCATCGCATTCTCGGATGACAGATTTCCCACAAGTTCATGGATTATTATCATCCCCAATAATATACACATACTTAAATTACTTAAATATGCTAGTATAGCAGTAGAACTGTAACCCCCTGTAGTTCTCAGCCACCACGGGTTGAGCAGCTACCAGTACATGGACGAGGAACCCCACAGTATAGACCACGAACGTCAAACCTTAGCTGGACATATGACGAATTTGAGGCATGAGGTGGGTAATGGATCAAAACCCTATGAAATCCCATCTTGGGCAGGGAAGATCCATAACCGCTATTTTTCAGGGTGAACCGAAGATGATTCCACCAATTTTTACCCAGTTCGGCAGGTCCAAGCGGCAGGCCAGGCCCGTCGTGAAGGCGAAGGGCGCTAAGGGATCCACGGTGTACAGGAAGGTCCCCAAGATCCCTGCGAGGCCACCCCCCAGCGCTTCAGCATTTCGGCAGATCACCTGAAGACCTTGGTTTCGTGGACCACAGTGGGATGGATGGGTCTGAAGATGGTGGATTCACACCATCCAATAGCAAACTTCATGGGAAAACAGCATGATTAACCATGAAATTTGGGGATACCCTGCAGACAACCCCCAACTAGTGCTTACCCATCTAGTCCCAACGCCAGCAAAATCCAGGCATGGCCCCAGCCATCCAAGATACTCAGAAAAACCTTGGAGTCACCCAGGGAGTAGAAGAGGTTCATGTCGGTGGTCCACTTGGAGCTGTATACCTGGTCTCCGGTCATGTCACGGGAAAAGGATGATATTCGGAACGGTGTCATCAGATGAGGCTAGCTGGGAAATCCCTGATTTATGGGTTTTAATGGGAAAATAATCTATAAAACGGGGGATTTTCAATAAGCCATCAAATTTTGAGATATTCTATTTGTGGATAGACTTGGAGGGAACAATGGCCGTTCAAACTTTTTAAGTGACAGTGCAGTGAACAATGAGCCAAGATCGCCACCAAATCGTCATGAGATTTCCCTGCTTGTGGTCATACCTGCCATGTGTCTTCTGGAAGATAAGATAGCGACAATTCCATCTATGTTGGGAAAAACAATCATATATTCGTACAGAAGGTGTGCTTCCAGCTAGCTATAGGTGAAGATCTAGGTCGAACTCATTGGAAATACAAAAGAACATGACAATAGATGATCTACATCGATGCTGGTTAAGGTAGCAAGTTTGGTCGCTTCATATCCCAATCCTCGTGCCAAATGCTGCCTCAAAAACATCATCACGCCATGAAGCTAAGTATCATCAATCCGATCAGACAAGTGAATTTGGGTGCATCCCCACATAAACCCATATCATATTTGGATATTTTTGGTGCTCCTCTCCCATGTTTTGCGAAGTTGCAAACCCGGTAACCAAAGTTTACCCACTATTATCCCAATTGCATCCCAATGATTGTTAGTACATTGAGTTTAACTAGCCCCACAACCAATATCTTAATATTACTTGTTACAATGAAATAGTTACCCTCTGGTTATTCAACATAGCTTTTGAAAATTGCCATTTCTAGTTGATTTTCCCATCAAAATTGGTGATTTTCCATAGCTATGTTAGTTTACCAGAGGGTATATCTTACTACGGTTGGTTAAAACATCCCAGCCAAGACAGCTGAGACACATAGGTGGTGCCCATAAAGACCTGTGCAACGATGGCCACCGACAACACTGGACTCATCATTCCCAGGTTGAAGAGGATCCAAGTTGCCAAGACAAAACCTGGCGGTTTTTCGGCCCCAAGGATCAATGGAAAATCATGGAAAAATATTGGCTAATAGTGGGTAATAATTGTGGGTAAATAGTGGGTTAATAGTGAGTGAATGGGATATTGAATGGGATACTGGCTCATAAACAGCACAGAAATAGCCTTTCACCTGGTCCTTTAAGCATAACTTTTGCTTGACTTTGCCATGAAAAATGCGGGATTGCTCTTAACTTAATGATGAATAGGTTTATGATGGGAAAAAAAGAAAAAAACATGATTTCACCAGTTTGATGGTAAACTTCATCTGTGAATAATTGGGATATATTGGGAATGGGATGTGATATACGGTATATACCGGTATACGATATCATTGGTGTCTTTTGGGTCCGGCCACCGGTGCTACCACACACAATGTTTACAGAGGATTTCATCCTTAAAAGGTGATGTAATTGTGATTGCAATGAAATTAATGAAATCACAGTTTCTCCCTTGGGGAAAGAAGGAAACATCTCATTTTTTGGGTCTGGAACTTCAACAAAACGCTTTGAATACCACCCAGAAACTGAGGTTGTAGGGCTGAGATGTCAGATGGTGCCAAAAGCGCCGCAGACACCCTGCTTCGTCATGGTCATACTCACTAGTCATGAACAGTGGAACCAGTTGCATCGCGATGGCAGCCACCAAATCTCCAGCTGTCTGGGCGATGCTTGCCCAAGTTGCCTTGGATACCCAACGGAGCCATGAGGGACACAGTCTTGTTTTGCAGGGTTTTTTCCCCCACTTAAGCAAAGCAACTTCTACACTCTGGTAATTCAACCTGGTTAAGGAAAATCAGCATTCAAAATAGGTACAGTCCATAGAGTCCATAGCAATCTGTTTTCTATTCCTGGAGGGGAAGTGTGTTGTTTTCTGATTGCACCAAGTGGCTTCGTTCCAGTTGTGCACCTGCGCAGCCAAACAGGTTCTTGGATGATAATCCCTACTTAGCATACCACGATCAAACGGAAATCACTGAGCATTCGACCTGTTTGAAATAGATGGCAAAGGTTGCGTACTCCATTGCATAAGCCGCATTGTTGTATGCAGCATTCAGCACCAGCAAGAGCGCCGGCAACCTACAGGGCTTGGCCGGGTTTCCACATATGTAACCCTGGTTAGGAAGTCCCCGTTTAGTGGATTTTCCCATTTATAAGTGGGTGAAACCCGAGTTACTAACCACTTTCGATCCTTGGGATGATCCTCCGCGTACGAAATAATGTGGTGAAATGTATAAACCCCTTTTTGGAGGATGGTTTGCAATCCTAAATGCTAAGCTCTGGGGTCTTGCAATGGTATCCATTGCACGGGGGGAAACATCACAGTACTTTTGGTACCGTTGGTCGTTGGTTGTCTGACATCTATATATATATATATATGTGTGTATCACATTGATCTTACCAGAAGGAAGATGAATAGGCGACGCTTGTTTCTTTGTAGCCCTGAAGCTGTCTGACACACAGCTTCAGCTGCACAGGAAGTGACTGCTCCAGTGTTCTGTTGCCAGGCTTTCGCCTTTGACCAAGCCCCGGCTTCTCAGTGCCCAATCACCCCACCTCACGTCCTTGGGGATTGCCCCTATGCCAGCACCCGGAGCTGGTTCATCAATCACTTGACCATTTTCGTCTTCAATTTGAATTCGCCTGACCATGGATTGGGATTTTTGGTTGCGGTTCATAAGTGGTTCGTAACCCATGCACAACTGGAGTTTGCCGGTATACCCTACATATAATTGGGTTGGAATATGGTTTTTGACGGTTACTGGGATTTTTGGGGGTCAACCAATCAAATGGTGATTTCATAGGATAGATTACGTTGTACTAGTGGAGATACAATAGCATATACTTGTTGGTTAAAAGGATCTGCCAGTTCATGGATCGTTATGATCCTTGATATATTGGATAGTATAAGCCCATAGAATCATCAATACACTGCTCCGTGGATATCAGCTGATATCTCAGCAACCTTGGAGAAGAGTAAAAACGGATCATCCTCTGAACTTAGACATTCATCTCAAAATTCATAGAGTACTCGCAACGGATGATGGTAGACACCTACCTTAACCACAACCTAACCAAGCTCTCTTGCTGAAGTTACCAGAAACTGATGCAGGAACTGACTATGCAATACCAAATCCAGTACTTGAATGTAGCGGCCATACACCCACAAACTTATCTCTCTGCCCCAAATCCCGACCAAGGCCACATTGCCCCCACGAATGCTCCAAAGTCGATTTCCCCAAATCAAACACTCCCACAGTTGGTTGAAATGCAGAACATCCACAGTATTTTTCCTCAACCATTGTGCCATATCCTCCATGTTTTCGCCATTCCCAGGTCCCAAATCCGCCCAGATGCATCACAGCTTTGTCTCCGGTAGCACCAACGATCTGAGGAGTCAAGGCATTGCTGGTTGCAAAGTGATGCTGAAAATCTTCTCCTGCTTCCGATAACGCCGTCAGGGCGGAGAGCGCAGAAATCACGGTGTTCAGGGTGCTCCTCGCAGCGATTTCGATGGGTGACTTCAATTGGCCGTCTTGGAAGCAACCTCAATATTTGGGTACCCATCTTCTGGTATCCTTTATTGATCCCCATATGTGCATACCATTCCCTCCGCTATCCATCTTTTTTTCACCATGAATATGGACACTCAACATTTGGTACCGATGAAGCCAAAAATGGCGCTCGTCATTTTTGGGATCCTAAACCTTCTAAGGGGAAGTCAGTACCACTTCAGTCGCCATCCTGCCAAGACACATGGCAGAAAACCAGTAGAGAATTCTGTTTGAAATCTGGAACACCTATCAAATCATGGGCCGCTGAAGTCCTTTTCTGTACTCCGAACTCTATATGATCAGCAAATATGTAGTTCCTTGAATTTCCGCCCAAGCAGAGTTCCCAGGATATGTCCCCGTTATATCCCCTTACCCAATCACTATTTGGTTGTACACTCCCAAAGGGACCCCTCGAGATCCTCCTAATTACTAAACTGAAGTTGGATTATGTAACTGTAATCCTGTGATAACATTTCAAAGGGTTGGATCCTACCCTTTGGCTGATTCAATCACCTTTTAGGTGCTTCAAAACCTTATTTTTCCTCGGTGAAACAGTTACCCTATGGCAATCAGTTCCATGGCTTGATGGAAATCCCCCAGAAATAGTTCGGTGATTTTCCCATTTCAACGATTATTGGCTTGCAAAGTTCCCAGCCAGCGTTGTTTGATGACACCAAAGGGTATCCCAATAAATGTCCGATCAAGTAACCCATTCTCATCCATTGTTATCAATGAAAAACCATGATTAATCCATTAATAAACCCAATCATAATGACCTATCCCCAAAAAAATACCATCCAAACCCCCCAGAATCCCAACAATGCCTGGTCTGCGTCGTGTTGCCCGTGTTGCTATGCGTCAGTTGCGAGCCCGAGCGCCCGGAGCGCCCGGAGCGCCAGGAGCGCCCGGAGCGCCCTGAGCGGCGCGACCCGGTACGCCGGGCCCAACGCCGAGCAGCGCTGGACCCGGCGCTGGTCGCGCTCACCGCGCCGGCGCTCTGCGCGGTGCCTCGAAATGCATTGGGAAAGTGTGGAAAAACACGGAAAAATCAGGTCTCCAGGTCTTGCTTTGAGCTGATTCTTGAGGTTTATGCAGATTTGAACTGATTTGAAACGAAAAAGGGCTGCTTGGTGTACTTGTTCCATTTGAAAGCATCCAAACCCTTGGGGATATTGCCAAGGGTTCCACGGAGTGGGAAATTCCCTCCACTTCTTGAAGCAAAACAGAAATGGAGGGTTTGAATAATGTTGAACCACACCAGCCCAGCCTGCAGTTGCTTCAGTCTTGGCAGTTCCTCCCGTCACACCTGTTCCACCTGTCACACCAGTGCCTGCCGTCACTGCTGTGTGCCCCGTGCGTGCCGTGACAGCTGTGGCGTCGCTGATGTCGCTGAGACCGGTTTGGTGTGTGGCGTTGGTGTGGCTGCTGCGATTGCTCATCCCACTACGACGAGCAAGGGCGCTGGCACCGCTGCGCCGAGCGGAACTGTTGGACATCCCACTGACACGACCTGCCAAAGCGTTTGGGTTGTACCTGGATGGGTATCTCCAGGATGGCTAGTTGTACTTGACCAACCTGACCATGTTTTTTCATGTGCATTGGTTGAAACTTCTGCATGGTGAAAGTTATAGCTCCATTTCAATTTGTTCCTGAAAATGGCTGGTTGTTCGTATTGAAGTACATCCCACGTATCCCCCAAGAGAGAGTGGAAATTGATCTTCCTTCCCTGTGTATCCCCATTTACAATGTCATGTGCCTCAAACCCCTTGTTTGATACTTAAAACTCTATGTCTTCTTTTCCTTCATGTGTTTGTTGCTTCGCCAGGCTCCCAACACCCCCAAAAACGGGGCGATGGACTAACTCAAGAATTAAAAATGCTAAAATCACCCATTTCATCCCCTTTATGGCCACTTGATGGCCATAAACCAAAATAACAACATTTTTGGAAACCCCTCAGAGGTGGGGAAACCAACCTGTCTGCGTTGTGACACCGCTGGCACGGCCGGAGGCGTTCGACATGTTGCTGCGCCGAGCCAAGTCTCGCGCCGCCTCCGAGCAAGGGCCGCAAGGGGACGATCAATTGACCCACAAAATGATGGCAAAATGGGAAATCCCCGAACTAAATGTAGGTTCTTGGCTGGGAAGTTTTCCCATACATGTAGGTTTTCGGCTGGGAAAATCAACTATAAATGATCGATGTTCCAACCAGCCATGTTTGAAGACACCGAAGGGTAAGCTATCCAAGTTAGGGATGAATGCGTAATTTGGAGCCACTGGTATCACAAAATCAACCAAAGAAAATGTGGATTCAAGCAAGGTAACATCGGACCAACCAAACTGGGGGTTTTAGCCAACATGCATGGGAAACTAGTCAGTCAAGAAACAAATGGATGCGAAGCAAGAAAAAAGGTGTTGTTTTCAGGCGATTCAAATTGGGGGAGATTCGATCTACTTCAGTATGACTCAATATATCATGTTAGGCCATCTTCTGCGAAGAATGCGCGCTGCTCTGAAATGACACACCTGAAAAAACTTACTGGTGCTTAGTAGGGAATGAGGGAATGACCTATAATAACCATTAATAATCATTCCATTCCCCCATTCCCTACTAAGCACCAGTAAGAAAAATTGGAAAGGATGTGGAAACCACATGGAATGACCAAACGAGGGTTGGGATTTGTGTCGGATTTAAGCTCGTTTTTCAGTGGCCATAAATTGGTGGCACATTACCAATACCATTGCTGGTACGAAACAAATGTACATCTAGCATTGCTGGTTGGACAAAAATAAGTTTATCTGAAAATAGGGTACACTAAAATGTCATTGTTTATCATCATTTTTTCCCACAAAAAAATTACTATTTCGTAGGTATCCTCCATTTTCAGACCCAAAAGATTATCTCAGGTTGCGTCTATAAAAATCTCACAATACATAGCCAGCTTCCCCCATGAAATATCCTCAAAGGCCATGGCAAATCCCATTCCAACAGCCTCCTGAGTGACAGATGGCCGCCTTGGAAACGGAGTTTTTACGGGCGCCAACACTGTAAAATTCATGGGATTATAATGGGATTTTGCCCATCTACCAACTGGTGCATCTCAGGAATTGGCCAGTAAAAATGGGAGAATCATGGGATAATCGTGGATAACAGTGGATACTAGTGGATAATAGTGGATTGTAACCGAATACCTTCTGGTAATCTAAGATATCTATGGAAAATCAACCTTGTTTATGGGTAAATCATCTATCTCAATGGGGCATGTTCATCCATTTTCCAGAAAACAGCCCCAAAAAACATGTTTTTGTTTAGGTGTGAAAGTCGTGAAACCCCGAAAGAATTCATTTTGGAAAATGATTCGCACTAGATTGGGAGGTGTCAATTCAATATGAGTTCCATGTTTTAAGATTGAGAGGGGGTAGATCCAAATCAGGTTCACTGAATCTGTGGAGCCACTAAACACTCCAGATCATGTTGCGAACATTGGGATATCAAGCCACAAAACCAAGGAAATTGGCCAGCAAAATCAGATTTAAATTCAAACCCAACTGGGAAGATACAAAATATATATATATATACATCCAACGATTTTCATGGGGTGAATTCTATCCATATCGCATTTTTATTGGTTTAATCCTTTGTGTTTAATGCTTCACAGCGATATATCATATTTTATACATATTTTATATATATATATCATAATATGTTGAAAAAAAACAATTTGATTTACTGTATCTGACATTTGCCCTTGAAGAAAACAAAATTCCGCTTTACATATTCAAGAATATACATGTGTATACATTCTATACAATATATACTCCTATTAAAAAAAACACATCGCAAAAAAAGAAAAAGGACATTGAAACGTTCCATGCCGTGTCACTCTGTCTGGAAATTCACCCGATTGCCGCCAACTTCCTGCGACTTTGTGCCGACATCCTGGCGGAGTATGGATGTAATTTCGGATGCAACAAAGGAAATTGTTAATGATGTTTTGTTCATTATGTATTGTCTATACATATATCAATATACAGTCTCAGTATATCATATATCACCTTCCATGAGAATTCAACAATTATTTCCATGAAAACCAATCCGTCATGATTTACCCAGTCCTCATTGTGTTTTTCCTCTTCTTCCACATCCTCAAGTTGAAGTTTTTCTATGGCACCAGGCAATTGCATTCCCGCAGTTCCGGGAACAACATGCGTAAAGACCTTGTCTTCGCTTCCATTTTCAGGTTTTTCAATTTTTTCCGTGCCGCTCCGTTTGAAGAAGACCTCCATGAATGATTTTCGACAAGCTGGCTGCAAGCATAGGAGAAAAAGTAAAAGGCCTTCACAAACACTGTGATAAGTTGCTATGCCAAACCAGCCAAGGCTGTCGTAAATCAAACCACCAATCGTACACGAGAGTGCCTGGTTAATTGTCCACACAGACAAGGATGTTGAAGTCGCCTGCCTGGCCTGGACTTCCGAAGCACCGAAAGCATCAAACGCGATGCCTTCAATGGCGCACGCTGGGTCGATGCTGAAGACCACCACAATTTGCGCAAACACGGCCCATTCACTGGTGGTGTAGATCACGGCCAAAATGGCAAATGTCAAATGAACAAAGCACAATGGCACAGCCAACCAATACCCGGCTCTCAACATCATCTGTTGCACCAACACACGGGAAACAAACCCAATGGTCACTGCCATCCCTGCCCGGATCAATGGCCATCCCATTTCTTCGAAATGGAGTGTGTAAGCCGGAAAAAGCAGAGCATTCAGCTGTCCGGTCAGGGCAGGCATAAAAATGCAAACCACCACATAACTCCAAGAGCATGGAAGTCTGTCAAATTCCTCGAACTCTACTTCATCATCGAAATCATCCAACTCCGTACTCATGGCTGAATTTTAGCTATTGTTCCCCCCTTGGGGAATCAAGATCCGACAGCCCTTGAACCATGTGTTGAGCAGGTCTTGGAACGTTCCGCTCCGTTCGTGGTCAAGGATCATCCAAAGTCCGTCCCGGAAAGGCAGTACCATCAATGGAACAATATTTTGCCTGTTTCAGCATTGGAATTTGGGGAAAATTAAAGCATCCACACTCCAAAGATTTTTCAGTCAGACTGGAATTCGTACGAATCAACCTTTCATTGTGGATCACTTTGTCGATGCATGTCCATTGATTTCAATGGCAAATCATCAAACACAAAACTGTCAATGCAAACATGACATGCTCACATGTGGAAAAAATTGTGCGATTTGTGGCATTGTCTGGGTGAGGATCTGTCAATTGTTTCAATCGTATTTCCCGAACGTTGAAGTTGTTTTTTTCATGGACCTGTTCAACAAAAAATGGGAAAGTCGCAAACAACAAGCAACAACGTTTGTAAAGCGTGGGGAATGTACATGCAATGGTTGTTTTTCTGTTCAGCTAATTCTTCAGTTCTGAGCGCGCCATCCTTGTGAAGTGGTGTTTGGGTTGTGGAGTTGTGGCGTCTCCTACTGCTCACACCACCGGCACATCATCATGTGCAAAATTCTGTGTGCGGAAATTTCCGACCTCTTGGTCACGTGGGTTTGCCTTCACCAAAGTTCTGGTTCGGAAAAATGGCACACGATCTCGGTGGCACCGTGCATAAATCAATTGCGATCAGCCGTAAACGAAAAACACAAGAAATGGTTGTGAACACATTGAGTTCGAAATGGTGAAAACAAAAATGCATTTTTCGAATGCGCAAAGAGGTCCAAGAAGCGGAAAAACGAGAAATCAAAATGGTGATCGGGGGCACAACAGTGTGTCGAAGCATGAAAAATCCGAACGGTTTTTTTTTGAGAACACAAAAATGATTGGTTGGTTGGTTGGTGGGTGGGTGGGTGGGTCGGGGGGTCGGTCGGTCGGTGGGTCGGTCGGTCGGTCGGTCGGTCGGTCGGTTGTTTGCTTGGTTGGTTGAACGACTCACAACAGTAGCCGTGGTCCACACGCACAACCTCCACCAGCAGATCTCAGGGTCAGCTCCGGAAACGTCATTGCTGCCCTCCCCGCCAGCTTCAGGTGGCCGACAAGATCAGAAACAGGAACAGAAGAGGAAAAACACAAGACATAGGAAGAACCCAAGCAATTCCAAGAAACAGCCACTAACGAATCAAATCTCCAATCGCGACCAGGAACTAACCCGTACCAAAGCACAAGTCAAGCTGAGACGTAAAACTTTGAAACACAAAGTTAGATCGCGAAAACCGCTTTCAAACCTCTTGCGCTCAAAGTAAACCCAAACCAAAACGAACTCAGACGTGCAAGTNACGTAAAACTTTGAAACACAAAGTTAGATCGCGAAAACCGCTTTCAAACCTCTTGCGCTCAAAGTAAACCCAAACCAAAACGAACTCAGACGTGCAAGTCTCGCGTTTCTGCAGTCTCAAAACCCTCAGAGGCCGTCTCTCGGCAAACACACACACACTTTTCGCTTCCCGGTTCTTGAGCCACAAGTCAGTGGCGTAAACATACAGTCTCGCACTATATACAGGCAAGTAAAACGCAGACAAAACCGGAGTTTTTGTCAAATTCTGGTAAACTCGATTCCTAGAAACGTTTCATTTAAATAAAAACGGTTTCTGTTCAAGCAAAACGAATTCATGCCAAACGAAAACTCACAAAAAACTACAAACGTGCAACTTCCTAACACTTATGTAGTCACAACTCTTTGTGACAAAACGAGATGGATTCAACTACCTATATAACAAGTACCTGAAAACTACAAACGAAGTCCAAACTACGAAGTATCACAAAGTCCAACTACAAGACACTCAACAACTACACAAGTTAAGCTCAAGATCGCTGCACTAGCTATACATGGGGCAAAAGCGAACCTAAATTTCACATGAGACTGCACCGGGCCCAAAACACCAACCGTCTGCACGCTCGGTGGAAGACAAAACCACGGATGGAGCACCACTAGACTGCACACCGCCATCACGGGCAGCACCATGCCACTATGCAGGTGAGATTCCCAGCCAGCGTTTAACCCATTCAAACTCTTCCGAAAACCAAAGCTTCTTCAGTTCCCAACAAGCTGGCCGTCCCCTTAGGTGCTATCAGAAGCTGATTAGATTTGTTCAGCCTTCATGGTCTCAACGCTTTTCTGCAGACTTGTACTGAGAGGTGCACTGTAAATAGATTTAGTGCAGAGTCGCTCCATGGGGCAAATATCTTCAGATCTCTGCTTGTAGAAGTGCCTCTGCAAGTGTCACGATTAGATAATACAACCACAACTGACCGACCATAACCGAAAGAAAAGTGGAAAAGGGAACAGAAAAAAATCAATGATGACTGCTAATTGATGAATGACAATGTGTGTCAAGTAATACAAAATGCCTTAGTTATAGTTCTAGTTAAACTAGTTGTAACTAGTTGAGGAATAGTCACAACTAGTTACAACTAACTATTGGCAATTAGTTCAAATAGTTTGAGTTGGAACTAACTCTGTAACTAGTTGGCAACTAATTACAACTTTTTTGCAACTAGTTGGAGAATTAGTTGAAACTAGTTACAAACTAGTTGCAGAGTTGGTTGTAACTGTTCTCAACTAGTTGCAGAATTAGTTGTAACTAGTTGTAACCCTCCAGGCCCAGAGTTGGAGAGTTGGTTGTAACTAGTTGTAACCCTAGCCCCCGACCAGAGTTGCGCTAGCTGCGCGTCCAGAGTTGGAGAGTTAGTTGTAACTAGTTGTAACCCTGGCTCCGAGCCAGTAATAGTAAAATTTCGTAGCCTATTTGTTTTGTTCATAAAACAATTAGTAAGAATAGTAGAAGTAGTAGTACTACTAAAAGTAAAATTTCCTGGCCTATTTGTTTTGTTCATAAAACAATTAGTAATAGTAGTAGTAGTAATTTGTAGTCCTAGTAGTAGTAAAATTTCCTGGCCTATTTGTTTGTTCATAAAACAATTCGTAATAATAGTAGTAGTGATAGTAGTAGTAGTAGAAGTAGTAGTAGTAGTAAGTAGCAGTAGTAGTAGTAGTAGTGGCCCAGAGTTAGAGAGTTGGTTGTAACTAGTTGTAACCCTGGCCTTGGGGCCCAGAGTTTGAGAGTTAGTTGTAACTAGTTGTAACCCTGGCTCCGGGTCCAGAGTTAGAGAGTTAGTTGTAACTAGTTGTAACTCTGGCTCCGGGCCAAGGGTTAGAGAGTTAGTTGTAACTAGTTGTAACTAGTTGGAGAGTTGGTTACAACTAGTTGCTAACTAGTTCCGGAATTAGTTACAACTAGTTGCTAACNTAGAGAGTTAGTTGTAACTAGTTGTAACTAGTTGGAGAGTTGGTTACAACTAGTTGCTAACTAGTTCCGGAATTAGTTACAACTAGTTGCTAACTAGTTGCTGAGTTGCTGAGTTCCCCCTCCGCCCCACCCGAAACCCCCATAGTTCAGGGTTAGGGTTGAACCCTAACCCCAACCCACCCCAGCCGACCCAACCTTATGTGTGTTGGTGAAGCGCTGTTTGCTTTTGCTTGAGAAACTTTTCAGAAGCTTTCATGTGAAGCAGAAATCTCACACAGTTACGCACACTGCAAGATTCCGTTGCTTTAGTAACAAAGTTTGACGTGGACAAGCTGTTCTAACACTGTTTACAATGACTGCCGCTGCACGAGTCAAGCTCCAATGTCAACTGAGACTTTCGTTTGTTGTCACGGCACTGAAATTGCATCATTTCAACAAATCTTCGACTTTTCCGCCTTGCAGTGTCAGAATTCCCGGTGCCAGTTGTGACCACTCCCCCACAGCGCAAGTGGTGTAGGCATCCTACTTGCTCGTGCGGACGAACCTAAGGATCGCCGATACTCTCTTTTTGCTCGAAATAAGCGCACTCTGGCACACAGCCTGTGTCACTAGTCAAATGAATAAACAAAAACAGAAAGTGGTGAAAGTTTGAAAGGATGTACAGTGTACTGCACTACCTTGAACCTGCTTGAACATCTTGCAAACTATCTTGGAACATTGCATGTGCATGTGAACAGTTTAGGAAGAACTGTAGAAACCAGGTAGGAACCACGTAGGAACCATTCAAAACCAATTTGGAACCAAATGGAACCAGTTTGTGCATGGAAGAGCTTGGAAATGGATTTTCGTTTGTTTTTGTGTTTTTGTGGTGTTTTTGATCNATTCAAAACCAATTTGGAACCAAATGGAACCAGTTTGTGCATGGAAGAGCTTGGAAATGGATTTTCGTTTGTTTTTGTGTTTTTGTGGTGTTTTTGATCTGACTGACCAATGTCTTATGAACATGATGCTGGTAGGTGATTTGTAGGGCGTTTTGTAGGTGATTTGTGAGTTTGAGCTGAANTTGTGGTGTTTTTGATCTGACTGACCAATGTCTTATGAACATGATGCTGGTAGGTGATTTGTAGGGCGTTTTGTAGGTGATTTGTGAGTTTGAGCTGAAACTTGTTTGTTTAGAGACGCTGAAGAAGGTTTTTGGAAGCTTGAGAACTCTTTTGAAGGTTTGAGAGTTTTGAGAACGTTTGAAGAGTCAGTGCGTTTTACTCTGCATCTCTTCTAAAGGAAGAGAAGACATGACTATGTCAAACCTTTGTGGTTTGGCTCAAGTCTGAGCTGATGAAAAAGAGCTGACCGCCGCTCTTGTGTTTTTCACATGGTAGCGCACCTCAGTGATTCTAAGGGTGAGAGGTAGACGCTAAGAGAAAGCTGTGTTGACCTGAAGAGGTCTTAGGGAACTTGTGAGAGAAAGAAGAAAAGGGTTCTGTGGAACTTTGGAAAAGATGAAGTTGAGAAGAGTTCTGTGGAACTTTGAGAAGAGTTTTAAGATGGATCCAACGCCAATGAGTCCAAGCACAGACATGAGTAGTCAGCCTGTTGTAGCTGGAACCTGGAAGTGCTCCAGCAGGAGTTGTGTCGTCACAGACAGGGGTTTCTGTGACACCTGTGACACATGCCAGTGCCACCAGGGATGGTGAATCCTGGGACACTGAACACTGGAACGACACCAGTGTATGACATGTCAGGGCCAGGAGGGCCACCGACTGCTTATGGGCCAGCAGCAGTGACAGAGAATACTGGTTCTGATCCATTGCAAGGATTAGAAGACCCTTGGAGAGGGATCTTTCAACAACCAAACCAACCTGTCAATGCAGCAACACTTTTTCCTTGGAAGTGATGGAAGTGGTTTGTCGTCGAGTACTTTCCAAACAGCAGCAGGACAGTCTGGAACAACAGGGCATTCTGGAACACCATCAACGGGTGGATGTACTTTTGCAATGCCATCGGGATTTTGGGATACAACGACACAGAACGTTGGTCGTCCAAGAGGTTCTGGAATAGATCCAGTACTTGCAACTATGCTACAGCAACAGATGGTCTTGACACAATCAATGGTAGATCTGATGTCGAGATCTGCACAGAGTGCAACACCTGCAGTGCCACCATTGCCAGGCACCCAAATGCCATCAAGCAAGAATGGTGGTGGGTCAACAGCAACAGAGCGCCTTACCATGGATTCAAAATGGATCCCTACGGCACCTCTTCCAGAGTGGAAGACCTGGACAAGCCGAGCCCGAGAACTTGCAGGGTTCAAGGGATGGATGGAGCGTTTTGCAAGTTGGCTATGCCTCATATATGATGCATATGCAGGTGAACTCAAAGAAGCACTGACTCTGCCATATCCAGTAGAGATGAGCAATGCAGATCAAGCTCTTCGAAGCCGACGATTGTTTCNGTGAACTCAAAGAAGCACTGACTCTGCCATATCCAGTAGAGATGAGCAATGCAGATCAAGCTCTTCGAAGCCGACGATTGTTTCATCTTATTCAACAAGATTTTTCTGGATACCCACGTGTGGAAAATGTCATCAGGTCACAGATTGCTTTTTATGGCATTCAGGCAGCCAATGGTTTTGAGCTGCTGCGTCTCTTGAGGAGAGAGTTCAGCCTGATGAGCAGGCCAGAAGCCTTGCACTACAGGGAGGCAGCGTTGAAGTACACAGTCAAGAAAGCAGACAAGCATCTTCTTTTGGACGTTTTGAGAAGTAGGAGCTGAGATCGAAAGTTTTCATGCGATGTTGGAGGCTTCTTTGATTTACAGCCAGATTTCTGATTTGCGTCTGAATGAGGGAGATCAGTTTTTGTTGTACAGCAGAAACCTTCCAGACAAAGTCGTTGAGTATGCCCAGTTGCATTGTGGTGCAACCTCAGTGCAACAACTTTGGCAAGCAGTCNTTGTACAGCAGAAACCTTCCAGACAAAGTCGTTGAGTATGCCCAGTTGCATTGTGGTGCAACCTCAGTGCAACAACTTTGGCAAGCAGTCACTGAATACTACGTTCGTATGAGAATGACCGGCGACTTGGACAAGGTCCATGGTATTGCAGAGAAAGGCAAAGGCAAGGGCAAGGGCAACGATGCTGGCATGTAGCACCAGAGTCTACCAACCAACTGGTCTTAGGAACCCTTCAGTGTGCTGCTCAGGTGGTGTAATCGAAGTTTCTGTGGCCTTCTTGGCCTTGCCAGAGTCAGACATCACTGTTCCAGAGGACTTGACCATCATGACCACTTGATCCCCACCATCTTGTTCACCTTCTGGTTCTTGACCTTCCTCTTCAGCTTCATCAGCTGCATCTTCTCCATCTTCTACTTCTCTGAACTTTCNGTTCTTGACCTTCCTCTTCAGCTTCATCAGCTGCATCTTCTCCATCTTCTACTTCTCTGAACTTTCCAGAGCGACCACGTCCCCTGCCACGTCCCTTTGCTTTGGGACTAGGCTTGGCTTTTGTCTTGGGACCTGCTGCTGTGCTCTTGGGTTTCTTTGATGGATTTTTCTCCCAACAGTCCTTCTCCAAGTGTCCAGTCTTTCCACAATGCTTGCAACGTGGATTTCTACAATCCTTGGCAAGATGTCCTTTCTTGCCACAGTTGTAGCACTCCTTCTCGGTTACCATGAAGCGTGTCGTAGTGGTAGGAATTCCTTTGAACGTGATCTCAACTTATGCCCTTTTGGAATCTGGTTGGAAGACCGTCCTTGGCAATGC
>BGPT01000764.1:213444-224879 GCA_003297045.1 Symbiodinium sp. clade C Y103 | reverse complement strand
TTAGAAATCCTGTGCTGAAAAGATCGACTACTGAGGGAGGAAAACACAAACTTGCGTTTGTGTTTTCCTGTTTTGGTTTTGGGGAAAGTGACCTGTTTTGTGAACTTGCTTGTAGTAGGGTTTTGTAGGTCAACCGAACTATAAACCTGAAACTGAATTCGTTTGGACGTCACGGTATTTTGTGACTTTTGTCCAGAGAACGTTTGGTAAACAGCAACTCGTTTTGCTTTGGAATTGTTTGAATACCGGAAATNGACAAAGCTAAGAAGTGACAAGCATCTTAGCATAGCTGTTTTCACCAACCAACAGACAGAGACATTTGTGCGTTGTTTGTGCCTTCTGTTCGCGTAAAAGGGACTTGACGCTGGCAAGTGTTGGTTGTTTGGGTCTTGGGAGTCACGCCTAGGTGTTTCAGAATTTCGCAAAGACTATGGAATGCTGTTATGCAACACACTGAAGAGAAACCGGTGAGAGCAGACAATAAAGCCCCTGGACTCCTTCCCCTAACAACGCTAACAGCTATGAGAAATCAGCTACAAGACCACGAGAACATACCAAAGAGACCTGACAAACACCCAGCTCCCTTGAAAGTAGCCAATGTGGTAACGCTAGCAGGAGCGTACTACGGGATTATTTTCCAGCCGGGGTACGGCTTCCTGAGTGGCCAGCAGAAAGCCTCAACAACGCAAAATCAAGAAGCAATAACTAGAGCAACAGTAGGCCTCTCACGAGCAGTCACTCTCACCACAATAGTGTCGCCACTGGGTATGCGAGGAGCTATAGGAGGAGCACAAGTTCTTGCAACCCTCAGTACTGGTATCTTAAGAATGGACACGAACCTGATGGGAGTGTCCTATGAGAAGGGAAAAGTGCGGCGAGGCACAAAGCCTGCAGCGGTACAATGATCTCACTGATTCCAGAAGAATAGGAGACAGTACACCACCTACGGCTATTGCTGTGCTAACCTTCCCGCCAAACACAGAGCCGAAACTAACCCGCATGAGGCTCAGTAGAAGCCGCGAAGTCACAGACTGCACATGGCTGTCTTGGTGACTTAAGATTCCTGGCACCGGGCTCGTGTGGAGCATGCGCTCGATGGTAACCGCTGGCCAGAACGTAGTCATGATTGTTGATCGCATTGTCCCTCATGCTCACTGGCCTTGAGCTTCCACATCTGTATTTCGATGCTTCGATATTTCGATATTTCAATATCCAAAGCCAACACCGACGCTCTGAGGTAGCCAAGAGCAAGGTGGGGTGATCATCTTGGGCATTTTAATGCTCGAGGAGTAGACTATTGATAACAGCATCAGTAGATCCCCGGTCAGCACTTTAGGATGATAAAGCTTCAATGTAGTGGGCAGCGTAATCATTCGAAAATTGTAACGGCATGTCGACTCACACCAGACACTTCGCTAAACCACTTCATTTCCAATAAGGCAATAGCGTACTCCGTAGATCGAAGTATTTCAGCAAAAGATAGGGTCCCCCCCACCCCCCAGGGGGGGGGAGAAAGGGAGTAGGCAAGGCTGGCAGAAATGATAGAGTACGAGCCAAGGTGTATGACTTACAGGTTACAAAATTGGATTCCCCGCTGGCCAGCCAAAAAAGCCCAGCGGAATCAGTATTGGATCAGCCTTCCCGCGCAACTAGCTCATTGGGGAGCACGGACCAAGGAAGAGCAATGTCCCTCCCAGAGTGCATAGGAAACAAAGAGGAAAAAGGGCGGGAAGATATAGTGTCGATTGACTTGCTCAAGAATGGCAGGGTCTCACTAGATCATATCATCCTGGATAGTAATCTACCCATTACTACAAAGATGTGGCTAAAACTTCACGCAATTGTGTTCCATAACCCGGTGGTTAGAAAGCCTGAGGTTGTCGTGTTAGATGTGTCCCGTCCCCAAATGCCAGTCTCCCTTGCCCCTCCTCGCCTGTTTCCCGCTCCCCCTATCTTCCTGTTTCCTTTTTTTTTTTGGTGTCTGCGCGGTTGTGTGGCTGTGGCTCTCCTCGGTTTGGTATCTTCTCTCCCCTGCCCCCCTCTTCTTTTGCCTTGGTTGTTTCCCTTTGTCTTGCCTTCCTGGTTGGTTAAAGTTGGTAGCTGCCCGAGCCGAATAATTGTAGTTCCCATGTGCCAAAGAGAACTCGGTAGAGCCATGGCATGAACGCGTCATTGGTGGCCCCAATGGACGCTACAGGTACTGTGCGCCTTGTGATTTCTGATGATTCGATATGACTGGACCATGAGGTGAACGTCCTTCAGATTATGGATGATACTTTCTTGGCTTCATCTATGGCGCTATTTTCGTATGGCTTCTATCTGGTGATGGAGATCTTCTGAGAGGCGGGCAGGGTAGTTGTTTCCGTTTTGTGAATACTTTGTATTTACCTTTATTGCATTTTATTGTTTACTTTTATTTCATTTTCTTGTCTAGTGACACAGGCCGTGAGCCAGCGTGCGCTACTTCCGAGCAAAAAAACCTTTATTGCATTTTATTGTCTAGTGACACAGGCCGTGAGCCAGAGTGCGCTACTTCCGAGCAAAAAAAACCAGATCAAACAACCTGACAATTGATTTTGTCAGGTGAACAACCGTGCCTTATAGCCCTGAGGCTGGGTGGCAGATACCTCCTGACAACATTTGTCAGATTAAAAGAACAGTCTGACACCTGGCCCATGCACCTGAACAACTTTGCCTCACAGCCCGGTGGCTAGGTGGCAACGGCTGGCAACGGCTGGCATAAATGTTCCAACTTGACCTGTTACTGACTTGGAACTTCCATTTCGGTATTTCGATATTTCAATATTCGAAGCTAACATCGACACTCTGAGGTTGCCAAGAACGAAGGAGGGGTGATCATCTTGCGCATGTCAATGCTCGGTGAGTGGATCCTCTCCTAGTTCGGCTTCCTCTGAATCCTCTGACGTTCTGGAGGCCCAAGAAAACGTTGACCCTTGCAAAGCAGTCAGCAACAGATTTAGATTTGCGCAATCAGTACAGAGAAACTGCCCTCTAACAATGGGCACTCACTGTAACATGAGTGGGCATTCGCTCTCATCATGACTGCATTGTCAATATGAGCTCACCAAGAAGGTTCCTGAAACATACTTGACCGTTTCTGTGGGGGGTGGGGGGAACCCTATTCTCTGTGGATTTCTTTTGATCTATGGAGTGCGCTACTGCCTCATTGGGAATGAAGTGGATTAGCTATATGTCTGGTATGAGTCGACATGCCGAGTTACAATTTTCGAACGACTACGCTGCTCTCTACATGAAGCTCTATCTCCTTAAAGTGTTGACCGGGGATCTACTGATGCTGTTATCAATAGACTTTCAATGACTTGCACTCTGCAATTTTCACGATGGAGGCTGATGATGATGGCCGGTCCCTCCCGCATCTTTGATGCGGGATGTATTGGCTTTATTTACATGAGGATCTAAGACCATGTACCACACGCCTTGTGATTTCGGACAATGCGACTTTACTGGACCAAGTGATGGACTACATTCATTCTATGGATGGTACTTATTTGGCAATACCTCATGGCGCTTTTCGTTTGGCCTCTATCGCTTGATGGAGATCTTCTGAGAGCCGGACAGGGGTAGTCGTTTCCGTTTTGTGAAGACTTTGTATTTACTTTTACCGCATTTTATTGTCTAGTGACACAGGCCGTGAGCCAGCGTGCGCTACTTCCGAGCAAAAAAAAAGAAGCATTGTTGGAGGTATCATTGATGTGGAAAGCACGGATAGCTTGTAGAGGAATGAAAATCTCATCTCAATGTGCCAGTGCCAGCCTGTCAGAACTGACCATATTTCAGTCTCGTTCGGGCCTCTTGTTGTCCAGCACTCTGATTCGTATTCGAAGATGGGACGGATTCTTGGAAGCATCCATACCTATGCAGTGGATCCTTGTGCAACCAAACTACTGGTGCAGAAGCTCTTCCATCTGAATTGTACGCAACTGATAAGATTTCAAACAACCCGCAAGTTTCAATTAATGCAAACCGTATCCGGTGTAACACGCTCCATGCTGACGTTCATTTTGAATTGATCGATTTTTTTTCCTGAGTTTGGTGCAACTGGTCACTGGTGTCTGTGCAATGCAGGTGATGGACCTAGCTGGTCTGTGTTGGCTAAAAATCGATAGAAGAAGCGAATGTCAGTGTTTCGACATCTGATGTACCCAAGCCATCATTGTTCCACATAGTGGAATTGCATCTACTTTCCGCACTTGTTGTTTGCTGTAAGGGGAAGCCATCGGTCCAAGAGGACCTTGTTAGAACTATTGCGGTTGGTTGGGTGTCTGCGCACGGACAACATTGGGGTACGCGGGAAATGAAATAAAACGCTTGGACGTGACCGAAACTGTGACAGACCATTTTGGCTCCGGCTGAAACGGAGTCGTTGCTGCAGAGCGCGCAGACATCCGTTCTCCGTCTTACAGACATGCAGTGACTGATGAACCTTCGAACTTCTGATCATTAATTTAAGAGCACATCGTGTCAGCCATTGAGTGGTCAATTCACCGACAATTCCAAGTGAGCACCAATTCAAACTCAGCCAGTTCACCAAAATTTTCTTCCTCTTAAAACTCATTGAAGATTTAAGAGACCATCCCCCATTCTCCCTCTCACAAAAAACGTCTCTGTTATCAGATCGTGCGACATTGTATTGCCTGCTTGGATCGCTGCACCTGCTTCAATGGAATCAATTCGCAGATCCCAACAACAAGTGGGTTAAGCTGTCCCAGCTTGCTTTGCCTTGGCCCCAAAGTCTGAATCATGGCTCAATGACTCATTGATCCGCTGATTCATTGATTCATTGATTGGCTGATTCACTGATTCATGGACGCATTAACTTATGGATTCATTGATTCGTTGATTCATTGATTCACTGACTCGCGGAGTCATTGTTTCTTTGACTCACTGATGCATTGACTCATTGATTCACTGATTCATTGACTCAATGATTCATTGTTTCATTGATTCATTGACTCACGAATTCAAGGATTCATTGTTTCATTGACTCATTGATTCCCTGATTCATTGATCCATGCATTCATCGATTGGTTGATTCACTTCTTCAGTGATTGGCTGATTCATTGATTCATTGGCTCATTGATTCATTGACACATTGATTCATCGATTGGTTGATTCACTGATTCATTGACTTATTGATTGTTGGTTCACTGATTCATTCATTGGCTGATGGGCTGCTTCATTGATTGGTTGATTCATTGATCCGTTGGTTCATTAACTCATTGAGTAATTGATTCATTGGTTCATTGATTCATTGGCTCTCTGATTCATTGATTCTTTGATTCATTGCTTTGTTTCTTTATCGATTGAATGATTCATTGCTCATTCGTTGATGCGCTGCACAACTTCAACACTTGGTTGCTTCTGCATGTCAAAAGAACTCCTATAGGCCATCTTCTTCCCATAGCAGCTGTAGCGGTTTTTTTTTCGAAAGTTATGCCCCGGCGCGGGCCGGGCACTACTTGTGGCCAAAACAACATCTTCAGGGTAGCACTGCATAGACATTGCAACCTCTTTGAAGTACCAACACACAGAGCAAAATCTTCAACGCAGCAGCACATGGACAAAGCAACATTCTCAACAGGCGACTAATAGACACATCAACAGTTTTAATGTACCAGAGCATAGACGAAGCAACATTTTCAACATAGCAGCACGTAGACATAACAACATCTGCAAGGTAGCAACAAATAGACAAAACAACATCCACAACGTAGCAGCACAAAAACAAAAAAACATTTTCAACGAAACAACAAAGAAACCAAACAATATCTTCGACGTAGCAACACTTAGACATTGCAACATCTTGAACATATCAACACATGCAAAAAAATCTTTGACGTAGCAACACATACACAAAACAACATTTTCATCTTAGCAACACATAGACAAATCAAGGTCTTCAACCTGGCGACAAATACACACATCAACAGTTTTAACGTAGCAACACATAGACGAAATAACATCCGAAACATAGCAACACGTGGACATAGCAACATCTTCAACGTAACAACAAAGAGACGCAACAACATTCCGGGTAGACATAGCAACGTCTTGAACGTAGCACTGAACCAAATAGACAGAACAACATTCCGAATAGACAAAACTCATCGTGAACGTAGCAACAGGTAGACATAGCAACACTTTAGAATAACAGCATCTGCACAAAGCAACAATTTCAATGTAGCAACACGCAATGTAGCATCCAATTTAGGTTGTCCATTTGGAAATTTAGATGGTTGTCGCCCCCAAGGAATAAGGATTTCAACATAATCAACATAAAAACGGTGTGGCCAAACCATCAGGCATTGCCATTTTTGGCACATTACATCAATCCAGTCAAAACAAATTGATGGAATGAAGACGTTTGAAAATTGACAAACCCTCATTTGCATGTGCGCGGCTCACACCGTTTGCAGACTACTGTCACACAAGAGTGTGGCGCCCATTGATGCAGGTTGGAATTTTCAACACGTTCAACGTGTTTGTTATCCACAAAACAGTGGATTGACAATGTACACACTTTTTGCTTTGCTTGTGTCAGAACATATTTCACGTTTTCCTTGCAGAACATGGCAATTCAGTCTTTCAGTCGCCATTGTTTCAAGCACAAAAACTACACGTGATTTTATCCTTGGAGGGGTTTGTAGCTGTTGATTTGTTGCAGTTGCTTTCATGGTGTGACGCTTTGTGCACGGCAATCTGTGTGTTGAAAGGCGTGACATTTGGCGGAGAAGGGCTGAGGATTTTGATTTTTGGGACGCTGATGGTGGAAATTATAATGTTTGGTTGTCCGTGGACAAATCCACCCAGATTTCTGATATTTGAAGAGTTGTTGGCCAATAGACCTGTTCAGTTGATCAACCCCACCAAATGACCGATGGTAACAATGGGTTCGACACTAGCTGCGGTCATCATGTAGTTCAAAAATGGATTAGAGAACTTGACTTTAACTTAACCAGGTTAACATTAGAGATGGTGTTTGTTGGCAATCGGAATCAGTGCTCAACCTGATTTGATTAACAACGGAACATGGGTTGACAACAAATATGGTGATTTTTGAGCCGCGGGAAACAACCAGGGCAAAAGGTCAGTCAACATGAACTACCTGCTCCAAGTCTAGCATCTTCACAACAGATTGGACGGCAAAACAATGATAGGATCAATGGGTAATAACTAATATCCATACAACTCATTTGTTTGTCAACATTTCATGTGGTTTTGTTAAAAACCAGCAAAATCTTGAATTTTGGGGTAAAAAATAGTTAATCATGATGCTGCGATTTACAGGGCGCGGTTTCAAAAAACGGAATATCAATCTTGCTAGATCCAACAATTTATTAGATACATGTCTGATACGATTGAACATTGTACATTTTTTTGTGGTTTGTTTGCCATCAAAAAATGCCATTCGTCATGGTTAGGCATCTCTTCCGGCTCATGAGCTACACAGCAGAGCAGGCGAGGATGGCTCAACGTGGGGGATGTATTGACAAAACAACATGCAAACTACGGTGAGATAAACATGTTTACTGCCCCATCGGTCAACCCCCCAGGGTATATGTATAGATTACATACACATTTGTATATATATATATATTTGCATATATGCATTGATATGGAAATAGATACAAATAGATAACTAGATATCCAGCTAGTCAGCTTGCTAGGTAGGTCGGTCAGTATGTGTGCATATCGATGGATGTACAGGTATGTAGATTGGTCGATGGACATATAGATTGTATCCCTACCCGCACCCCATGTTTGAGGATATATTCTGGTAGTTTTAACGTATGCAATGGAAATCAATCATCTATACATGGGCCATAGCTTCCATAGCTTTGTTAAGTTAACCGAATGTAGAATATTTCGCGATATTTTTTTGTGCGGATTGAAGCAAAATGGTGATCCACAATTGTTGGACATGTATGGTGTGCCAATCATTAGGACACAAGAAACTCACAAGAAGATATGATTCAAAATTATACTCCCCAATAAAGTAGTATGGTTGTGTTATTTTTACACACTGCCGATTGTGTCCCTGCATGGCGATCAGTTCTTGGATGTTCTTCTCAGTTATCCTTATCACAAATGGCTTTATCTTAAAAGGGGGTATACCACAAGAATGTCATTCAGCACCGGGGAACATCAGATTCTAAATTTGTTTTTTTCTTCCAAAAGATTGAGACAAGTCCAACAACATCCCACATCATCGCCATCTGCTCATCATCAACTCACGCCTGATTTCCTGATTGCAGCGCCAGGTGGATACCCTTGTGGTACGCTTAGAGAAAAATGTGGAGCGTATCTTGGACGTCGCCCCTGGTCGGTTTCTGGTGTTTTTTAGTCCCCATCAGAGCTTTGGGGTCTGAGGGGATTTTTCGGGGGGAAGGGATTATATATTTGGGTGAGCTAATATGAGTTACCAAAGACAATTAGACAAGGTGAAAAAACTCTGATTTTTGCATATTTTCGCACCGTTTTCCCTAGTGGTATTCAATACAAGGTTCAACCACCTTGGTGCTACTTATTGTTTGACACTATGAGGATTCTGGGTCAAGATAACTCAAGAATATCGATGGTTTCCAATCACATATGGCTATGGTACAATCTCTTGAAAATCCGGCAGCCACCAGTGCCACACTGCGGACGCTGGTTTGCTGATTCCTAGAAGGTGGTACACCCCAATTACATTCGCTGGCTTAAAACCCCAACTAGTTGGGAACGGCGCTGGCGCCTGGTGGTTGGAATGGCGTCTCAGTGTGCAATTCCCCTTGTAACTGTGGTTTCAAGTTTACAGCGCCTTTTGTTCTCTTTCCAAAAACTATCAACAACTACTTCTGTCCATGAAACAATTTGCTCATGGCTGCCAACTTCTGCGAATTGTTTCCTCCAGGTGTGTCCTGCGCCACATCCATTGCCATACCATTTGCTCAAGTTACAAGAACATGTGCACAGTGTATCATCAAGAGCGTCCTAGAACTTACAAGAACATGTGCACAACGTAGCATCAAGAGCGTAGCATCAAGAGCGTAGCATCAAGAGCGTAGCATCAAGAGCGTCCTAGAACTTACAAGAACATGTGCACAACGTAGCATCAAAAGCGTAGCATCAAGAGCGTCCTAGAAGTTACAAGAACATGCGCACAGCGTAGCATCAAGAGCGAAGTGAGAGAATTATGTTATAACAACAAGAACGTTATTACACCACCCCCCCCACCCCCCGGACCCACCCCAACCGCCCCACCCCCACCCCCAACAGCAAAAAAAAGCATCTACCACAAACCCAACCGTCACCCGAGTTACAAGGGGACACCACCGTGTAGCAAATCCGAAAAAGATTAAAAGAAACAAATGACATACTAAAGGAGTGGTACACCCCCTTTTTTTTGCATTCAACCAAAGCATAGCCGTATCCAATAGTAAAACTGTCTTCCAAACACGATGTTTGGGGTTCCACGATAGACTTAGGAGGTGTTTGTTGCACCTTTTTCGATTTTGTGGGTGACTACACCCCAAAAGACTATTTCGTTGTTCGTTGAATTGGTTTAGTCTTCAACGTTTCCATAGGGGTTTTCGAGCTGAGAGCGGGTCTGAGAAAGTGATCACTGGGGTTTCCATCTGTGGGAGCTTAGAAGTTGGATCACCAGCTTAAATGTTGTTTTCCAACTGTTTGCTCATTTTGGGGAGACCACATCCCATTTCTGTGCATTCCATTGGCTCATTCCACATTAAACCAAAGCAAAGGTTCCAGCCGATTGTGGGTACATTGCCACAAGGGGGAGAAAATGGGTGATTTCACCTACATACTGTGGACGGAAGAAATCCTGAACCAGTTGGTAGATGGTTTGTCACATTATAATCCACTGAAATTTACAGTGTTTCATAGGAATCCTAATAGTTACCCTGGTGCAGGATTTCGCAACCATCCGCAGTATTTCGCTGATTTCTCACCCTATCATGGGGCCTGGGAACAAGCCTACTGGAATGGGCCCCGCAATTCAGGTCAGCTAGCTACCCTGGATTCGGCCGTGAAGGGTCGAGCGTACGGTGGCCCAGGAGTCCTGGGTCTGGGCATCCAGCATTTTCACCATTTTTTTTTGGGAACAATCTCAGATATCTAAGGTTGTAATCCAGAACATTCTTCCAGAAACTTTTTGGGATTTGGTGATCATCACCAAGTTTTTTGGGGAAATCCAGCATTTTCCTGTCCGCAGTTGTAATCCTATAGTTTGGTGATAAGTGCTATAGTGCCTTCCCCCCAACGAGATTAACTAGATCCCGAAAACACGGGGTTTGATATTTGGCTCTACATATTCAGGAATTGGGTCCGTAACATCTTCCGGCATTTCAGGTGATCGAGGGATGGGATGAACAAAAATTGTAAGTGCAGTATCTGCCTTTATGCAAGGCTGTAAGGTAAATGTACGGCCTCTGCAAGTGCATAGGCTGTTCCAAATGTGCCTCTATATGGTATGCACCATCAACATACGTGTGGTTTGTTATTGCTATACTAGCAGGACATTAGTACCTAATTTGAGGTATCATCTTGCATGGGTCCCAATTGATCAGTACTGTGGTAGACTCAGTGCCACAAGTAGATTCGTTCCCACAGCTTTGAGAAGTCGTCACTCCCAAGTGATTCACTGGAAAAAATCGGGAATATCACTGCCCCAATCAGGGAGAACCTTTTTGCGTTCCCTTCTTGGGGGCGGGTCAGTGCAGATCAAAATAGCTAGTAGGTGGTTAGGATGTGAACAAGCAGCCCAAAATATCACATGGATTCCGTCTCAAGATGTTTCTGGTCATTGTTTTGCTTCATGTTGGCATTGTTGCCAGATTTGTTTGTGATACTCCCCAATATCGTTTGTAAATCCCTACCCTCCGTGGTTATTCAGAACAAATAGTCTTCGGTTCAGCTGGTGAAATGTAAAGGCTCACTTCAAACCAGACAAAATTCGGCAGAATCATGTCATCGCTTATATCTCACATAATTACCTCGAGGCAACTATTTTGAAGGTTTGAAATCCGTTATTCCACTAGTTTTCCCAACTGCAAAGGGACTTAAGTCATCACGTGATACGTTCACTATGACCTACATTGCCTACAATTATTTGATGATCTTCTCATACGTGTATCCCCCCAATTTCAATGGGATGCATATACCCATTCTAAAGAATGCCATTCATGATGGTGGGATTACTCGGGGTCCCAAAGTTAACAGCTCCGGGAACCAGAGGCTAGGGCCACTTTTATTGTGCTAGAATACAACCAGATGATTGTCATTTCACATGTCCATTTTTTTTGAAAATACACGGAGTCGTTTGATTTCAGGATGTATCCCCATTCTTTGCAGGATAGCCCCCAACAAAAAAGGGAATCAATAAGCCTTACTAA
>BGPT01000764.1:180421-201600 GCA_003297045.1 Symbiodinium sp. clade C Y103 | reverse complement strand
AAGCAAATTTTGAGATGTCAGTTAACTAACTGAACTAACAAGTTAACAACTTAACCACTTAACAATTGAACAACTTAACAACTTAACAACTTAACCACTCAACAACTTAACAACTTAACCACTCAACAACTTAACAACTTAGTTAGTTAGTTTGTCAGTTAGTTAGTCAGTGAGTCAGTCAGTTAGTCAGTCAGTTAGTCAGTTACTCAGTTAGTCAGTTAGTCAGTTAGTCAGTTAGTTAGTTTGTTAGTCAGCTAGTTAGTTAGTTAGGTAGTTAGTTAGTTTTTTAGTTAGTCAGTCAGTTAGTCAGTTTGTCAGTTAGTCAGTTAGTCAGTTCGTCAGTTAGTTAGTTAGTTAGTTAGTTAGTTAGTTAGTTAATTAGTTAGTTAGTTAGTTAGTTAGTTAGTTAGTTAGTGAGTTAGTTAGTTAGTCAGTTAGTCAGTTAGTCAGTTAGTCAGTTAGTCAGTTAGTCAGTTAGTCAGTTAGTCAGTTAATTAGTTAGTCAGTTAGTCAGTTAGTCAGTTAGTTAGTGAGTTAGTTAGTTAGTCAGTTAGTCAGTTAGTCAGTTAGTCAGTTAGTCAGTTAGTCAGTTAGTCAGTTAGTCAGTTAGTCAGTTAGTCAGTTAGTCAGTTAGTCAGTTAATTAGTTAGTCAGTTAGTCAGTTAGTCAGTTAGTCAGTGAGTCAGTTAGTTAGTTTGTTAGTTAGTTTGTTAGTTAGTTTGTTAGTTAGTTTGTCAGTCAGTCAGTTAGTCAGTTAGTCACTTAGTCAGTTAGTTAGGCAGGCAGTTAGATAGACAGATAGATAGGCCGACGCTCCAACCACCTTTTGATCCATCAGTGGATCTGCTCTGCCATCCATGACTCACAACAACGAACCTCTCCTATANTAGACAGATAGATAGGCCGACGCTCCAACCACCTTTTGATCCATCAGTGGATCTGCTCTGCCATCCATGACTCACAACAACGAACCTCTCCTATAGGTTGCCTATTCTGAAACTTCCGCCACCGCCTTGTGCGGTACTACTGGTAATAATAATAATAATAATATAGCATATTATATAACTGTATATATATATATTATGTATATCAAATCAATTTGCACGGGAATCATCACAGCTTGCAACTTACTGAAATGCAGAAGGATCGGTGCCACACCTGTTCCAACCGCAGGTGAAGGCTTGAAGAACGGTCGCGACGGCGCCAGGATCGGTCTCCAGCGCTAAATGGCTGGGAAATCCCCGAAGTCAATGGAGGTTTACAGCTGGGACAATCATGGGAAACCATGGGAAAATCTACTATGAATGGGAAAATATGGAAAACACGTCAAACTGAAACTAAATGTAGGATCTTCCAGCAAGCCATGTTGGATTCCCAGAAAGTATCGGTTGTGCAACAGTGTGCAACTTTGTCAGTTTGTCTGCGGAGAGGCTGATTTTTTGGATTTTGAAAGCTTGCATCACAAAACTCCCAAGGCCTCACATTGGTGGCAATCATGAAAGAACCTCGGCAACTCGGGGCAGAGGTTTTGAGACAAACATGCTTCCAACCTACATTGCAGTTGGGAAGCAACAAATAGGGTGTGTTTCCTGGTATTCCAGGGTATTCCCATGTTTTCCAGCATTTCCCATTGCCAACCTAAGCTGACTTTCGGTTGGCACCATTGAGTCATGGGCCTTGCTGGTGCATTCAGTACGGCCACCCATGATGCTCAGTTGCAAGTTGCCCAGTTGATTCTAGCAAGCTGAGGCCTGTCATGCACGAGGTATAACGCAAGTCCCCGGACTCAATCCCTTGTGCCAAAAACTAGATCCCATTTTTCCTGCAGTGAAAGGTGAAATCCGTCTTCTGCACATTTCTTGTCACCTCTTGAGTCTCTGAGCCAAACGCCACCAATATCTATGAAGGCAACCGTTCTACAGCTTTGCAGCTGGATGTCCAGCAATGCTCATGACTTCAGGCACTGCCTTGATCAATAACCCTCACAGGATAGGTTTCCAACCCTACCACACACCACCTACTACCTACTGTAGCCTGTGGGCACTATGGAGCCCGACCAGGGTCATCATGATCCGTCATGCCTCAGAGGATGACTGCACCGCCGTGGGACCCAGTTTCACTTTTCTCATGGGACGACAATTCGCGAAAAGCTCGGCGACCAAAGTGGTGGCCTCCACACATCGACTCGACAAAGAGTGACTGCCCAAATTGGCTTTGGTAAACCTCTTGAAAACCGTGGGCTAAATCTGAGCAAAGGCTGGATCATGTAATGTCTGTTGGATCCGCGAAACCGGAGCACTTGCAACCTCTAGGATCATAGTGAATCATATAGTGTATCTCTCAGCACAAGTCCCACATTGCGCAGCAATCTCCGGCCCCTGAGGTGGCCTCGAAAATTAAGCCTCAGCCTCACACAGCAAGGCTTCTGACTGGAACCCAGAGTAACTTTGGAAATGAGCTGGGCTTCCAATGTCATTATGATAATTGTAGGAGAAAAGAAATTATTGTCCATGAGAATGCAGTGGGATTGAGGGCAGCCTATTCTCAGACCCTATTTTGGTCATTGTTGGAGAATAGGAAATCGAAGATCAACATCCAGAACCGAAAGAAAGGGCTGGGAAGGTCATGGCGGAATGCATTGAACAAATCACCTCCTTACCTGAAGTGGCAGCTTGCCATTCGTTGCCCCTCCCATCGGTCCGAAGTTCATTCAGGGCTATAGTGCCCCGATCTTTACAACTTTGACCCAGTGGATGGTCTTGAGACTCAAACATTCACCAGGTTCATTGGTACCCCGTGGTGGATGGCTCCAAAAAAGTACGAGTATGGTGCTTCAACACCTCTATCCTGTTTTCTATTTCATTCCATTTCTATCATCATTCCTCCCACTAAAATCACAAGTTTGGATAGGTTCAAAGGTCATGTTTCATTGAAATCATCATATTTTATGCCTTGGAAATGAGGTATTCATGGCTATTAACCCGCGGTGATGGCCATCTGCGGAAGGGGAAGTGATGATTAACCACTGGAGTCACTGGGCTACCCCCCAAGGTACCACGCACCAAACCTCCTTCTGGGAGACCAGGATACCCTTCTCCGTGATCTACCGGCAGGACATCGGCAGTGCAGGTGGAACGAGCATACTATCGATAAATAAATCGTATTGTTATCAACTATATCATATATGTATATATATATATGTATATATATCACATGTATATTCATATAAGTATGTGCAATTATATGTATAGTCATGTGTAATAATTGAAAATCATGTATCATTGTGTGTAATGATGTATATACAATATCATCAAATTGAGTTTCACCATACATTTTTTTGCATACTATCATCAACATATTGTTTATAACTCTCGGTCAGAAACAAAATGGGTCGCACCTTCTCAGAACAAGTTCAGTTTTGATGGGTTTTGGAGAGCCGAAAAGACGCCATGATAAATTTGTTCGGGGGTGGAGTGGAGCGAAAGATCGACTCATGTATAATAATAATCATCATACGTAATAATACTGTTTTTACTTTGGCCGGTTTACTTACATTGAACGTACCTCCTACAATTGGATCACGCCCTGCCCCAGTGGCCTGGAGAATTTTCAAGTTGAGCTCCTGCCCAACCTGCAGGTAAAAATGAGGCAGGAATTGATGTCATGTTTATAAGTATAAGAGAAAACCAGATCTCCTTCAAACTGCCACGAGGATTCGGCCCCTCGAGCTCAAGGATAAGGGGTCGGTCCCTGAAAGCCTGATCTGACTACCATGGATTCATAGATATTCAAACAAATACCGCAATTTCACGGTCAAAACTACGCTTTTCTGTTCACATTCAGAGTTTTCTACTATACTTACCACTTGCAAATGATGTCACATGTCTTCGCAGTGCACCGCTTCGTCACCAACTGTCAAGTTGAACATCCCCAGGCTGAACAGCCGATCCATGAGACCCTCGCGATATCCAGCGATCTTTTGTTCCCTTTGTTGGCAACATGATCTGGCCATCTTGCAACTTGTTGCATGAAATGTTGCGTTGTTGTATTTTGCAGCTGTTACATTTTGCAAGAGGCCCAGAACAACATCTATTTACAGGCAAGTGACACCCGGACCATTCAAGTGTGTGAGTTCGAATCAGAGCTTCTTCTTTTCCACTGGTGCTTGTGGTACTTCACACACTTGAAAGCCAATAGATGTCACCACCAATATCGAGAGCACTTTGTAGCTCATCGTCATCAACGTGGCATCCTTTGGCAACGTGCAGCATGCGAAGGGCAATTAGTTTGAGTCCTTTTCAGGACCCGTTCTCGCGCCAAAGTGCCATGGTCTGGTGGTGCAATTCCATTCATTTGAACGAAGCAAGTCATGTCACGGCAAAACAACTTCCTTCAGACATCAAAAACACCTGCTACAAAAAGCTCGCATGCTTGAAGTCAAAGTGGACATCAAACACCTGATCATTATATATAATGATATGTATATATATATATAGATATGTATGTGTAGACAACACAAATATTCAAGAATCGAAGTAATATTAGAATGCACTAATAATAACATATAAGAGCAATATTAGTAGTAAAAATAACAATTTTAATATTATTGATAATAGTAATAACAATGACAACAATAATCATAATAATAATAGTAATAAAAATAAGAATAATATAGAACAATACTATATAATAATAACAATAACAACAAAAAAGATAGTATGGATTCTGAATACATATGTTCCATCGCCCAGAGAATGAGTCACCAACAAATTGCACCATCTGTGCCAAGCGAAATTTGCATTCCACTCTCAGCTAGTGACTGGCCCCGCTGCAGAGTCATGGACCCTCAGGTTGCCAAAATTCTTGCGATAGGAGAAAATGTTGACAGTCACATCTTGAAAACGTCAGGTTCCAACCATGAAATTCAAACTTACATCCAAAATAAGGGTTTCCATAAATGGGGATCCACAATAGCTGAATGGTTTATACTGGAACTCCGATTAAAATGGATTTGGGGGCACCCATGACTTAGGAAACCTCCAAAATGATTTGAACTTGTTTTGACGACTTAAAACTGGAATGACGCTTGCTTTCCAAAGGTGATCTCCCTCAATCTTTGGCTCCACTGATCTGTGCCAAGTTTGCCAAGTTGCCCATCTGGAGCCTTGGAAATCAGAACTCAACTGCAGTCTGACCACTTCACCAGTAGCTATAAACATGGCAATTAAAAAAAATGTACCCGAAGTCCATCAAGAAATCATGATTTATCATACTTGTAATATATATCATAATTAATGTTTATTATATATGTTTATGATTCTTCTTCCCACCTTCCCACTTGGGGGTTCAATCCTCTATACATTTTGGGCCAAAGCTGGTTGTTCGTGCAATTCAACGGGCAAGGCCTTTGCTGCGAACAAGATACACCAAAGCGTGGGGAGGGCCGTGGATCCTGTGTGCCAACATCACGCTGTTATCAACACCATCAATTACTGCTTAGGGGGTTCAACCCCCCGATATCTTGGGATCATTGTCTCAAGTTAGAGGAACAAAGCATTAGAAAACAACTAGCATTGTTCAGATTAGACGTTCATCAAACTGCTTCTCCATGTTCAGTGTCAGTGTTTAACTTACTTCTGCTGTAAAACAAGCAGCCAGATTAACATTGTTCAGATCAGCCGTTCCTCAGTTTGACTGTTTTCGCCAGTATCCTACAATGATGCCTCGTTTGCCGGTGTCAAGAAGGTCAGTCCTGAGAATTGGCAGCATCTTCCGCAGCAAGCAAGGCCTGATGACAGAAGGTTGGGAATCTGGAAATACAATTTGTGACCTCCACTTTCAAAGTTGTTTGATGGAAGTTGAAATGACTGGTTGATGACACGTGTCAGTGCTTGGGGAGTCGTCAAAAATGTCTTTTGATTGAAATGAGGACTCCTCCAGCAGATGCCACTCCCATGTCCGACCGTGCCCTCTGCAATTGCTGCAGCAGCTGCCTCCAAAACGGCAGGACGACGATAGATCTCCTCTGGTTCAGGCTCGCTACCGCTTGCACCTGCGATGAAGACGTGAGCCTACTTCGAATGCTTCATGATGCTTCATGGAAGGACATCATTACCACTGTTGTCGTTACCCCTGGATCTGGTGATCTGTTGAGAAGCGCCGCAGTAGCGCACATGTAGTGAAGCATCACATGACGGCTGCTTTGAAGCCCTTTCTTATGGGAGTTTGTCACCGCTTGATCATCAACCTTTCCCATCTTCCTAAATCCTAGCAAAGTCTCACTCAGCATTCAACTGCCAATCCGCTTGAAGAAATGCGAAACTTGCAGGATGATGTGTCATTAAGGCGGTTGCACCTATGGTCGCAGTGCCCTGGTTGGCAGGGCTATGTCCCAACTCTGCACGCCGCTCCTGGCACAGCTCGGGGCGCGAAAAACATCTGTCTGTTTGAAGAAATTCCAGGGAAATGTATCAGATATTCGAAACTTAAAACACCACAAAAATAAAAACGCGTCTTAGCAAATGGGATTGTCTAAAAAAATAGGCTACCCCAAAAAAAATCCAAGGGTTCATCATCCAGCTTGCCATTGAAATGTATAAAAACTGCCATTTTTGGAGGCATCTCAAAGGCCAAGTTGCCGCTATCCGCCGGACGTCTTCTGGGACGCTGAAGGCATCGAAGAAGCGGGTGACCTTTGAAGATCCATGGTGGCCGATCCATGGTGGATTGCAAACACATGTGGATTAGATATACAACTTATACAACTACTGTAATATCATGACACATATATGGATATTCTATGTGGAGTCTAAATATGGATATTCTATGTGGATTCTAAATATGGATATTCATTGATATTCTATGTCAATTCTATATCAACTTAACCAATTATGTTAGATCCAGTATCATCCCTCAAACTGTTGTGTACAAATATTGAATCAGCAATATATAATTATATATCATTATATATATATATATATATCCTATGTATAACAGTTAGCCTCCCCCAACCAACACAGATCCTTAGAATAGCCAATATTTCGAGGATTGTGGTCTGTATATGTCCTTATTGGCAGGGTCATGCAGGGTCTACGTTAGCTGGGGGATGGTACTACACCACGGGGATCGACCATAAAAGCCAGGTGGCAGGCAAGAACAGTGCCGCCAAGTGATTCACGGCCAAACGCTGCCCTTGGACCTTGGCAGAGAACTGAGACTGTAAAACCGAGAGCCTCATCCGCAGATCTTATGGCCAAGTGCGGCCAAGTTCTGAATATCTCCAGTAATCAATAATCCAATTCATTGGCATACATTGGCATAAATTAGCTTTGAATCAAATGGTAACGGTTTCATTCATCCAGTTGCAACCTGACCCGGTGCATCTTTCCTTCACCTCTGTAAAACATCATGCCAAACGTGGTAATTGCCTGGCAAATGCATGCAAATTGGGTAATTACATGTAATGACCACCCAATTTGAGTGGATCATCATTCCCCCATTGAGACGATTGAAATTGCCATTTTGAAGTTTGTTTGGCACAGACTCAGTTCAGGAATTCCCAGGCCCCATACCATGGAGCTGGAAGAGCCTCAATGGAGCATCGAAAGCGAATCTTTTGGATGTTGTTAAACTTGGAGCCCCAAACTTCTGCCAGACGCAGCCAATGTGTTCGTTGCTTTAGTGAGATCAATCTGATGATATCTGATGATGTGATGGTATCTGATGTCTTTTGAGGGTCCCCAATTCACAGAAACACCCATTGGCATCAGTTGCAGCCTCATGAAATCAATGTAATGAACGTGTTTTGTCAAGGACAAGACCTGTACGAGATCACCTTACGCGACAAATAGACATAAAATGAATACACACATCTTTAAAGGTAAAGCAAAACAGCATTTCTAGAAAGCTGTGTGAACTTCTGTGAACCTAAGAAACCCAAGGAGTACAGTACCTGCTCAGCAATCCACTTTGCTGTATAAAATCCAAAAATTCACTAAATTCATGCAGCGTGCAAGTGCCGAGTGAGATCAAAATTCACGACGTGGATTTGTCTGAAAATGGGCTACAGTACAAAAACAAATCCAACAGATGATCATCATTCTTCCCATTGAACAAATTGCAATTTTGAGGATTGAAATCCCCCATTCTTGGAAGGTCCCATGTTTTGTTTCAGCCTTCCTCACTGAGCTTGCAGCTCGCACTGGTAATGGAAGCCCCTCTGGCTCCCAAATCCTAAGTAGCTTGTGGCATCGAAGGGACGTTGGAGCCATGGACCAGCGATAATCGTTTCAGCTAGTGATTCCTGTCGTTTTAATGTTTCCTTCAACTTTGTTGGCGTGCAGTCACATAAATAGTCAAGTATCCAGTCGCTAGTCAAATAATTATCTAGTCAAATATGGACTCAAAAAATCATGTGTTGCATCATCTTCCAGTTCTGATCCCTCAACCCTTAGCCATTGATCGTGGCAAGAATCAGCGGAGTTCCAGGCCAAACGAAGCGCCAGGTAGGTGAGATACACAGCCAGGGAGGCACATGCGACCTTTGCTTCACCAGTTTGGAAGGAGTACATGACTCCTAACGTCAGTGCTTATAATTTATATGATTTTAGTATATTCTGATGTGCTAAATGCTTTGGTTTTTGTATGTCTTTGTCATGTCAGACATGCTTGGGTCTCTTAACGTTCTCTTGTTGGAAATAGGAGAGAAAGTGCCCTGTGTCATAACTCGTCTCCTTGTTTTTCGCTCGCAGCCAGCCAGCTGGCCAGCTGGCCTGGAAGAAGGGTCGGGGATTCAGGTCTCGCTGTCATAGAATGCGTGATGTTCGATACACAAAATTGAAACATCGACAGGTCTGTTTGAAAATGGGCTATACCCATAGCCACTTTCACAAAAATTAGGAAAATCATCTTCAAAACCAGTGGATTGTGTCATATTACCCCAACATTTTCAGGTCCAAAGCCATATTGAAAACAGTTTTTGCCCGAGTCCACGACTAGCCAGGCAAGGGCACAAACTGCACTACCAGGTACGTGTCGGCGAACGTGGCACATATCCTCCGGTCATCCAAATACCCTGTGGTCGTTTGTGAAAGTTGTCACGTTTACGCTTCATGCAAAGCACCAAATCCTGCCCAATACCAATTATATATATGGGGGTTCCATAAATGGGGGATACCCAAAATGGTTGGTTTATAATGGAAAATTCCATTAAAATGGATGATTTAGGGGTACCCCTATTTTAGGAAACCCCCATATATATATATATATAGATATAAATGCCACATAACTGGGTGAAATCCCGATGATATCCCCATCGTATTCCCACTGCATATGCTTAGTATCCAATCCCAAAACATGTGATCCCGGACGCTGAGAAATCACCCTGAGTACAGGTTGGCTGCACAACTCACAGATTCGTCCTTCATCTGCAGGCTGGAACCTGTCACAACAGGTTGCACTTTTTTCACAAAAAACACTCACGGCTAGACTTACTGCCTCAAAAACATGAGTCCAAACATGTCCAAGCTGATGCTGTTGTGGATGAGGAGTCAGTGGAAACCACCATCGTATTCCAAGTTACAAGCTAAAATGCTAGGCCCAAGCGCATCATCATGTTCCACCCAAAAAAACGCACCTCCGCCAAGTGCGGCCAAGCCCTGGCAGTGTCGAAATGGCACCAACTCTCTGAAGATTTCGAAAGTTGAAGCTTTCCGAAGTTAAGGGAGTTCCCCAAGTCACCACAATTTTCAATACTACAATGCTTTTTTTTGCTCTTTTGTGACTAGGAAAGCCAAGAAACCCCCATGTGTTTCTACCATGAACCTGCCCCGGTAGAGCCTCCAGCACGGACTCCGCTGGCCGATCCATCCAGAAGAGCAGCTTCACCAGGTTGGGCGGAAGCGTTACCAGCGGTGGGCGCCCGAAGAAAAAACCTGGGAATCCAAACACGAAAAGCCACGAAACAACTTGCTCCGAAACATGGAATTGCTACAGGCAATGATTAAATGTTGACATAAATAAACATAAATGAAAAAAAATGGTTGTTCATTTTGCCACATGTTATTCTATCTGGCTAAATGGCATCCCGCGCGTCCATCTCACGAAACTCTCAAGTGCAAAGAGTGTTATGCTGCTATGTTAGAATTCCGTCTGAAAGCACCCAGTTCAAATCTAGGTATGGATCGAAGCCATTTTATCCTTCTCTTCACACCCAAACAGATTAAAATAGCAGGTACTCATGTATCTCCATCCTTCCATTCAGATAGTCATATTGGCACATTGGGATTGACTCACTCCCCATTATGTTCACATCCTCCAAACTGGCCCCCATTGCTTATTGTTTTATGGATTTGACATTTATGGAGACTCTATTAGTGTAAACCCCGCAAGTTTTCCATTCAACCGATTCACCTTTTCTTGGGTGGTTGAAATCAGTGTTATAACGTGTGATGTTTTTTGACAGTTGAAAGCATCACCATGATCATACATTCTGCTTTAAATGTCATGTTACATCATGTTGCATCATTCTACCATCTGTTAAAACACAAAAGACAGCACATAAAAGACATTAAATCATTGGTCTTTAAATAGAGCAACAAATGATCAAACCATCAAACATGGCTTTACCCTCATTAAACATGTTAATCCATGTTAAAACCCCCATGTTTAGGTTCTGCTGCCGAAGCTCTCAGAGGTGCCCACAAGAGAACCTCTGAACCGCGCTGGCGAAAATGGGCCGGGGGTGCCCAACTGGCGAAAATGGTGATTTATTGAGATTTCGTCGGAGGTTTGATGGGATTTTTGGGGTTTGTTCAATGACTTGATGGGATTTTATGATGATTTGATGGTATCTTACGGTGATTCAATGGGATTTGATGATGGTTTAGTCGGATTTAAAGGGAAAACTTGTGATTGATTGGGATATACCATCTCAATTTGCTTATAGAACCTGGGGATGAACCATGTTTAGATAAAGGTGGTCTTCAGACCCTCCATGTCGCAGGGTCTATGTTGGTTGAGGGAATAGTACTTGGGATATAAAAGCAAAACCCTTGCAGATATTGATTGATGAGACTTGAAATGTGTAGCAACCTTCCACTTCCGGTTAGTTACAAGTACTATGCAATGCTTGTCAACGCTTGAGTGATATGCAACATCAAGGAGTTTACGGTGTGAGGTGTAAGGATACCAGTTTGTATAAATCTGGGATGATATACTTATATAACTTATATAACTTATATATACTTATATAAGTTAAAGTATTTCTCATGCTGGAGTACCTATGACCAGGATTGGGCCTCTGGCCTGGCCTGGTCTTCTGAAAATAGGCTGCAGTTCCTATTGTAATTGGCCATACCGCGGTGCAAATCCCATGTCTGATTCTCAAACGACTTATGGTACTGTTTCAATGTTCGACCACCCCGCCATGTTTTCTCTACATTTATGGGCTAAAACATGGTCAAACCCCTTATCTTATGGAGTTTTACACCCGGTCTTAGGCATACAATCCCTGGAATTGATGTTCGCCAACTGGTCCAACAACGGCTCCAAGTCGCGAAGGTTTTCGCAAAGACCTGCTGCAGAGCATCGAAGAGCGCCTGGGAATCCATCAGAAAGGATCTACTGGTATCTATGTTGAAAAAGTGGCACGGGATACGTTGTGAATGATCTTTTGAAAGGAGATATGAGCCGATGAATTCTGGTCATGTTTGATGATTGCTGCTGATTTCTCCTGTTTTGGTCGAAGCATTATTATATGATATTCAATGAATTACGTAGCGATATGAATGCTTGTTTTTCTTTGTGTGTGTGTGTCCCCATGGTAGTGCCGTCAGTTTGAACAACTTTTGGCGAAGTTTACAATATTACATGTCCAATCACGTCCATATAATTATCTAAAATATGAAAGTTTGGTGATGTCATGTCACAACTTTTGCAATCTTGCAATCAAAATGATGCTGGCAATGAAAATGATAAAACCAATTCAAACAAGTTCGTTGGCAGCTTCGACAGATTTCGACAGCACGCTGGAAAGCGCCTCCCTTTTACGATTTCGAGCTTTTGGTCGAGATGCTGCGCTTTTGGAACGTGGCCAGTGTGGCTTTTGCAGAGGCCGAAATCGTTCACAGAAGCAATCGTGAAACCGTCCCAGTCGCTATGTATTACATTGATGCCCTCGCAGATACAGCAAGGCACCGCCTGTGGAGAGAACCTCCCGTGGAAAAACCTCTCTGGTGGGAGGATATGAACCTGCGAAGGATCTTGGCCTTTCTCTATTGATTTGCAGGTTCCAATGTGAAAAGTCGCAAAGGTTCAGAAGCAAGCATGTGCGGTTAAGGTGTTGAAGAAATCATGTTAACATTCAAACCAGGATGGAAGCATATGCAGCATATACTTGACAGCTATAATGATACATTCCAATGGAGATCTTTGCGGCTTGGGACGCTATACGTATTGTGGCACGATCGTAGGCACACATCGCACAAAAGAATATGAGGGTTTCCATAGTCATGGGGGTACCCCTATTGATAATGGAAAATCCTATTAAAATGATTTAAAATGTATAAACCCCTATTTTAGGAAACCCCCATTGATCAGAAGGTATGGACAACCATGTCCGATGGCTTTGGCAAGGCAGGCTCCTCTTTATGTGCATGGTTGGTCGGCATCAAAAAGTCCTCGTCGTCAGAGTCGGGGGACTCTGCACGGTGGATCCCAGTTTCTTCCTCAGTGCCAAAAAGCTGCTGCAGTGTCCACCGTCCTTTGACTAACATGCGAGTCGGAGCCTGAATTTCTTTTCGCTCCTTGGCTCACCATTTTATGGATACCCACAGCTCCTTAATCCCCTCCTAACCAGCAAATTTTTAGGCCAAGTTCAGCCTAGCTGGTACAGGTTTTATTCCTGCAGCTTCACACAGGTTCGTGGTCCTTGAGTCGGCCCATGCTAACATCGATCCTCTATGTAGGCCAAAAGCAGCTTTCCCATCAGAATAGCAAGAATCACCGAAACATCATGTTCAACATCCATTCCAAGATTTTTCTTCCTCAATTCATATATTCCATATATCATTTCTTCCAAGCTTCATCCTCTTCATAAGCATACGAAACTTCATCATCTCCAGGCCATGGCGAGGCCATCATGGAGGATGTGGGACTTCTGAAGGCTTCCAGCGGTGACAGGCTGACGGATCGCATCCCATCGCCGCGCACCTCGCGCTCCGCGGAGGACGTCGAGATGCGCCGGCCCGTCACGGTGCGGACGACCGCGCCACTGCCCATGGCGGCGCCCTGAAGATGTGCTGAAACCCGTTTGCCGATCTCTTTCACCTGAGGATTTTGATGAGCAACGATTGATATTTTTTGTCATAGATATATTTATGTATATGGTACCCCCCCTCCAAAAATCCACCGAAAATCCTATTTCACTGTTATTTAAGTTATTTCCACTCAATTATAGACATTTGAGGGATTAACATGTTGCTTTTTTTGTTTTTTGAATCTGGGTTCTATGTATAATATATATATATATACGTACATATTTTTACATACACTCTTTGTATATACATATTTATACATACACACTTTGCATGCATGTATAGGTAAAACGTCATAAGCAAATGATCTGCAATATATGAAATCTGATGACTAGCTCCAAGTCTGAACATCACAATCTCAAGTCTGACTTCAAGTCTAAACACGCAAATGCCCCATGGATCCAAGATCCAAGATTTTGAGAAAACTTTTCTTGGATCCAGGGTAGAATTCTTGGATCCACATTCAAGATCCAAGATCCCTGGATCCAAGAAAAAAATCTTGAAAATCTGTGATCTTGGATCCTTACGATGTCAGACTTGAGATTTTCAAGTCTGAACCTTTTTCAGACTTGAGATTCTCAAGTCTGGGTCGTGTCAGGCCTGAATGGGCATATCTCCAGAAATGTCCAAAACACACATTGTGAGTATGCAGATTAGTGTAAATCAAACGCTATGTCTACTCAGCCACCTTTCATGGACATTATCCAGGTGTGCACTTTTTGTTGGTTTTCTCATGGTTTGAGCAGCCTCCCAGAAATACCATGGGAAGAAATACAACACAGCCAAGACTTGACAATATGATAAGCTTTCAGCATGGGCGTTGAAATTTGCTTTCAAAGCTAAATCCTCCAATATAGACCTGGTGCAGCAGTATTTTTGAAAGAATATGACATCCCTTGCAGAAAGTAATAATTTTGTAGTCCCCTTATACAAAGGAGTGCAGCATTTCTTTGAAAAGAATACAGAGTTATTTTCAAAGAGACTTACAGCTATGCAAAGTTTGAAGGAGTGTAGCATTTATTTGCACGGAAACTATAGTTATTTTTAAAGAGTCTTACAGCCGCGCGATGTTAAAGAGGTAAAGGAATTTATGGAGGGAGGATAGCAGTATTTCAGAATGGAATCCGTTGAGCAACCACTTCAACCGATTGTGGTATTCCTTAAAGAAAGTGCTGGTGCAAGTATGTGCAAAGCAAAGCTTGCTTGACAAGGGAGTGAAACATTCGATTGAAAAGCATGCAACAATACAAAGAAGCATTGCTATGAAACAGAACCCTGGGGTGTATGTAGTATTTGTCGAAAGAAACAGGTCATGGTTGTATGTATGCAATATGCCCTTCCACATGAGAGAAACATCTGAACAAAACAGGCAACATTATTTTAAGAAGTGAAGTCTTTCCTGTAAAAGCACATGTGATGGAGGAAAAAATGAGAGGGAACTGAACTTCTTTAAATGATGTGTGGCATCTATCCACACAGTGTACTTTTCTGCGAGAATACTGCTTCTCATGCAAGGGAATCCCTTGTCTTCAAGGCAATTCTTTTGAAGAAGTTAAGTTTTTCCTTTAAAAAATGCAATGCAAGGAAAAAAAGAGAAAGGATGAGTTCCATCAAAGGATGTGTTTATCTGTCCACATTTTTTGTTCTTTGCAAGAATATTGTTTCTTATCTAAGGGAATATCTTGTCTTCAAAGCAGATTGCAACCTGTAAGCAACATTTTCCTTCAACAACAATTTTTCATTTCAAGGAATGCTGCAGTGTGTAACGACCATTGCATTTTTTGACAGCAATACTGAATGTTAATCACACACTGCATATTGTGTAGAAATCTGGTGTTTTGAAAGAAATACTGTCTGATTGAACGAAGGCTGAATAAGTTTCGGAAAGGAAGACTGCGCTTCTTCAGCAAAGAACACTGCATGTTTAGAGGAATGCTCTATATTTTGTAGGGATACTGCTGTTTGAAACGGTTCTACCGCTTTACTTTGTTCTCTACTTTTGTCTACTTTTTCTACTTTTTTTGGAAGGATATCTCTGTATAAATGTATGTGTATATATATATATATATAATATGTTCGTGGCGTCGTTCCCATCGTAAAAGGTGGGTTTGGGCGGGCTAGCATGTGTATATATATTTTTTCATAACTATGTACAGTATCTAAAACTATAAACAAAACTATATATTTATATGGCTATATTTGTATAAACCTGCATACATACATATATAAATATAACGATACTTCTGGTCCAGCGTTAGAACCCCCCCCCCTGGCCATGGTAATGGTTCAGTCTATATCTCCCCCCCTGTGGTGTGGTGGTCGGGAGGGGGTATGTATGGTAGGTATGTATGGTAGGTATGTATGGTAGGTATGTATGGTAGGTATGTATGGTAGGTATGTATGTATGTATGCATGCATGCTTGTATATATATATATATATATGTTACGTATGATATACATGCTATATAGTATATATCATATATTGAATGAGATGTATATATATATAAGATATGTATGATATACATGTTTTTATACATGTATATATATATATATACATATATATATATATATGGTATGTATGATACATATATATATATATATATATGCACATATAGGCTCGTAGGGGTGGGGAGGGCTGATGGTACGTATGGAGTGTAGAGACCGTCTTTAGGTAGTAGTGGTAGTATATGGGTACGTAGGAAGTATAGGTAGTACGTAGGTAGCATATGTACTAGGTAGATGCGTAGCATATATGTGGTTATAGGCAGCACGTCGGTACTTTGAGGGAGTATATGTACTACGTAGGTCGTCAAAAGGGTCTAAAAGATACAGTAGCATATAGCTAATAAATATGAGGCTGGACCTCAGAAATGCTGCAAATAGCTTGCAAGTACAAGGCTGGACCTCAGAAATGCTGCAAATAACTTGTCAATAGAGGCTTGACCTCAGAAATGCTGCAAATAGCTTGCAAATAGAAGGGCCGGGGGTGCTACCTGGGGGGACCATACCAGGGGGGTGGGAACACGGAACAGGAAACCATATAATAGCTATATATTTATTACTAAATATATATTACTATATATATGTATGTTACCATATATATTACTGTATAAATATATATATTACTATATAAATATATTACTATATATATTACTATATATATATTACTATATATATATATATATCTATTACTATATATATATATTACTATATATATATATTACTATATATATAATATATATTACTATATGTATATATTATATAAATATATTACTATATGTAAATATATTACGTTATACATTCCACTATATATATATATATATTACTATATTTATATATGTATTGCTATATACATAAATTACTATATATATATATTACTATATACATATATATATTACTGTATATATATATATATTTATTACTATATATATATATATATTACTGTTTATAAAATTATAGGTATAAAACCTTCTAATAAGAACACCATATACATAAGTATATATATATGTGACTATATATACATAAGTCTATGTAAAACTGAATATATGACTATAGGTATCTAACTAGATATATAACTTTACAACTATATATTTAACTAGTTAACTATATATATATAACTATATATATATATATCACTATATATAAAACTACATATATAACTCTATATATATAAGTATATTTATGTATAACTATATATATATATATATAGCCCTATATATATTTATCTAATTATAGATATATAACTATATATATATAACTATTTACATAACTATATAAATAACTGTAGCTTTAACTATATACACTAATATACACATATGTAAGTATATAAACCTGTAGAAGTTACTATATACACATTTTTATGTAGACCACTATATGTATATTACATTATACTACTATATATCTATACAACTGCATATATAGAAGTATATGTTTCTATATTGATTAAAAAAATATTACATTACTACATACATGTATATACTACATTACATATACGAAACTACATAAATCACTATATATATGCAGGTATGTAAAAATCTTACTATGGATATCTATTTATATACATCAGGAGGAAGAAAGTTTTTTCCCGTTTAGCGTCTCACAAACACTAACTATCATGCTCCGCCGCGGATCAATTATCCTCATTTCGCATGGCCTGCGTGGCAGATCGTATTTCAAGTCGGAATAAACTAAAATTACTTTAAAAGCAAACCAGCTGATCCGCGATCCGCCATGTCATTCAAACTTAACCTCTTGGGAGTCTAAGGGGGCAGGGTTGGAGCAACTAGTCAAGAGGAAAAACTTTGTCCTGGTCTTGTATGTACATGTGTATATATGTACATGTAATTATATGAATGTGTCTATATATATATATATATAGTATCTATGAATATATATATATATATATATATATTCGTATATATTATATATATGTGTGTGTACATATATATACACATTATGTATGTATATATATTATGTATGTATGTATATGTATATAGATATATAATTTATGTACGTATGTATGTATGTATGCATGTATGTATGTATGTATGTATGCATGTATGTATATGTATATGTGTATTTATATTTATATTTATGTTTATGTTTATATTTATATTTATATTTATTTTATATCATATGTATATATAGTATATATATATATACATATCATATTCTATGTATTGTATATATATATATATATTATGTGTATAGTATATATATATATATAGGGCTCAGATGTCACTTTTTGACAGGTCAAGGCAAGGCTATCAAATGTGCCTTGTGGGACACATCGAGTGTACCCAAACTAAATACACCGCCTTCAACAACTGTACACCGTACTCAGGCCTCAAAAACCTGGCGGTACCACACACGGTACACATTTTTAAACCTGACCGCCGTTCACGATTTTCTCCCCAGAGGGGCCAACAAGGACTTCGCTCTCTGGGCAATATTGGAAGAGCCCTCTCGCAAAGCCTTCAGCCACGATCTTCTCCCGCTCCTCCGTGGTGGCCCTCACATAAGAACCGGGCACTTCCGACGGCCATTCCTCGTAGGGGAGGATCGTTGTCCGGGGCGCTTCAACTAACTCCCGGGCCTGGCCTTTCAGAAACTTCAGCAACGGTTGGACTGATGCTCTTCCTTTCTCCGGCCAGCACCGGGTGACTTTCGCTGACTCAAGTTGCTCCATCACAACCCAAGTTTCGTAATCTTGGCCCTTCTGCGAAAGGATTTCCTCCAACTCTGAATGCTCCGGGATCAAGGGGTCCCCTTCCAGCATCCGTTCAATGGCTGGGCACAAATGGCACCCCAAGAACTCTTTCTGCGAAGCCGTCAGCTCTCTCGGGTGAGAGGTATGCGATGGACGCTCCCACCCCGTGCAATACCAGAAATTCAGGCACTGGCACGTCAATGCCATCCATTCCGTTACCTCGGCACTCCTTGCGATCTGTAACTCCTGAACTGCCACGATCGATATGGGCAGCAAATCCTGGGCTGCGGGCCCTGAAGCCTTGACCTGATCTATGACTCCTTCCTCAAAAGTTTCAAAGAGCTGCCCAAACTTCGTGCGCAGCATGCTCAGGTTCTGCATCAAGTGCCGGCCCACTGAGCGGAGAGGAACACCTCCTGACAGGAGGGTAGATTTGATGAACTTCTCGAAGTCCTTTCTTCTCTCCTGACGGAGGCGTTTCCTTGAAGGGCCCTCACCGGTTTCATCTTCTTCTTCATATTCATCAGCAACTTTTCCTTCCTCCGAGGAAATGGCTAAGCCCCCAGCTCCGTCCCCCTTTCTTTCATGGGCCTTCCCTTTTGGCCCAATCTCAGGCTCTGGTGGGGGCCGCTTTCTCCCTTGAGCTCTCTCACTCAAGGGGCGTTCTCGTCCTTCTTGCCCGGCGTCTTGTCCAGGGGATTGCCTTTCTTTCCTTTCCCCTTCGCGCCGTCCTGTCCTTTCCTCCGCCCGTCTCCCTGCGGGCTGTTCTTCCCGGCTCCTTTCCTCCAAGAATCCCGGTTCTCCGACCACCGCGGCCCTTGCCGGACTTTCTCTTCTCGTTCTGCTTCGCGCAGCATCATATCCTCTTCCCCCTGGTCGACCAGGGCTGCATCCTCGGGCTCCACCAGCTCCAGGTGACGTGCCTGCGCCACTGATTGTTGTCGCTCACGGATTTCTCCAGTGTCGGCTGCTTCTGCCCTTGGCCCTGCACCATCAGATCCAACAAGGTGGTGTTCACCTTTAACTCCCGTTGCGTCCGGGGTGTACATTTCTCCCGCATGTGCGGGGTCATCACGGCCAAGAAGTACATGTGCGCCACTGGCTGCAGAGCTCCTTTGTGCTGAACGGTTTTCGTCTCGGCCCCCCCCGAACCCGGTCGCGCTCTCCATGCGCTTCAGCAGCCGGGCCGCTAACCTCCCTGGGTACCTTTTTGCGTATCTCACCAACCACAGATGGTGGGACTTCGAGGAGGGGGCCTTGCAAAAAGACGAGTCCTCAGAAGATCTACTGTCTCCTTCCGTGGACTCCTCAGCTCGGTCACGATGTCCAGCCCAGTCTGCCGACGGGGCAACCCCGAATGGGCCTCTGTCTCTCCCTTTAGGAAGGGCCTTTCTATCCTTCTTTTTCTTTTTCCCTTTCCTTCTCTCACGGGATCCTTCCCGGCGTCTGTCACCGTGAGCCGCTCGTCTTCCTCGAGCTTCCTCACCTTTATCTCTCAGCCTCTGCAGATCTTTCTTTTCCTTTCGGTCTGGCCGCTCTTCAGGTGTATCATCTTCTGTCGTGCCATAGGATGAGCTGTCTCTCTCGTCCTCATCCTTCTTCTTTGGAATGGCTCTCACCTCAGCGCCCCTAAAGGCTTTCCGGGCCTTGTCAGCCTCTCTGCCACTCCTTTCCTTACCTGCCGGCCTCTTGGCCTTTCTCTTCTTTCTCGGTTCATCCTCTTCGTCGTCCACAGACGCTTTCAGAGCTTCTAGCTCCTTCTGCAGCCTAGCTATCCTCTGCTGCTTTCTGTCCTTGGTGTCAACCTTTTCTTTCTCTCTATCCCTTTCTTCTCCTTCTTTCTTCTTTCTACCATCGCCCAACTTCAGTGGCGTCTCACCCCACGGTAAGGCCCCGGCACGTGATCCTCGGGCCTCCGGCTTTCCCTGTTTGAAGTATTGCATGAGCTCGTCCATGGCCTCCGTCTCCAGGTGGGTGGCTTCACCTCCAACCAACTCACCTTCAGACCATACTCTCCACTTACCTAAGTGGACCACCAGGCTGGCTCCTCCTCCAACACAGGCTGTTGGGTCACCACGGCAAAGGTGATAGTTGCCATCCACCGTCGACCCAACACCTTCCTCGGTACTCACCCAGTACCGGTAATATTGATCACTTGCGGTGATGTAGTCACATAGGATGGTTCTTCCTGCGGTCCCTGTGCCATAGAGTCTTTTCACCTCAAGGAAGACGGTCCCTTGCTCCTTTCCTCCGTCATCATACACCTGGGCTTCTATGTATTGGCCCCGCCCAGGGCAAGCAAGGGACCCTCCTCCTCCAACCCACTTTTTGGGCATCAGTCACCGGGCCTCACCCGGGCGAAAGACTCTGGCTCAGGGCCAGGCAAGGCTACTATTGAGCCAAGATGCTATCAGCATCTGGTCAACATGACCCAACCCTATAGAATTATTTCCCTACGTTCACAAGCTCACTACGCTCAACAGGGATCTATACATTCTATGCATAGTATATATATATATATATGTATGTATGTTGTATGTATATATATATATATATATATATATTCGAAGGAAGTTTAGAAGTGAAACTTCCGACAATATGGACAGTTGAAAAGCACAGTTGAAAAGCAGAGGTGAGAAGAGCCAAGATGTGAAGAG
>BGPT01000764.1:133705-175727 GCA_003297045.1 Symbiodinium sp. clade C Y103 | reverse complement strand
GATAGATAGATCTAGATAGATAGATCTAGATAGATAGATCTAGATAGATAGATCTAGATAGATAGATCTAGATAGATAGATCTAGATAGATAGAACTGATGATGTGGAAGTGAACGCCCCGGAACAAGACGAGACTTCAGAGAGCAAGGCCAAGCATGCCCTACGAGCACTGAGCTTGCCCAAGCCTGCCACAGACAATGCTCTCCATCCATAGAACTAGATAGATAGAAATATATACATAGATAGATAGATAGATAGATAGATAGATAGATAGATAGATAGATAGATAGATAGATAGATAGATACATAGATAGATAGATATATACATAGATAGATAGATAGATAGATAGACAGACAGACAGACAGACAGACAGACTTATAGACACACATCTCGAAGAAATGGCAAGCAGAAAGTACAAGCTCAACATGCCTCTTTTGGGCTTTTAAAAGGGTCCGGGTGGGTTGGGGGGTTGGTCTGAAATGAAAGGCAATCTTCTGAATAATTCGGCGCAAAGGGGTCCACCGTGCCCTTTACTTCCTAAGGTAAAACTCAAGGAAGCCCCACAGGAGCTACCTTTCGCGACATGGTGATTTCCATAGCAAACTGTTGAATTACCCGTTAGTAAAGCAATGTTATTGGATATATCCCAATATATTCCCCTTTATCATGTATTTTAATTCTAAATATATATATATATATATCACTTTATAAATATATATATATATACATATATATATATATATGACCATTCCATTTAATAAATATCCATATATCCCAACAAAGCCATTGTACCTCAATGGCCGCTTCATTGATTCCTGCTGCCAGCAGGGGTTGGAACTCATCAACAGTCCAGGAATTCAAAATTCCTGGGACACGACCAGATGGGATGAGGGTACATCCATTGCAAGAGATGGGCAAGATAGGCACCTCGGCTGAGGCCAAGGGCTGAGAAAGATCTGAAAAAAAAACATAAATGACGACAAAATAAGACATGAAATGAACCTTCCAACATCTTCAAACACCTTCATTTGATGGGGTTTTGGGGTTCTGCAAGTACGAAAGGCTACCACTTCTTAAAGGTCACCCGGTTCAGAAATGCCGTTGTGAGCTCACCGACACACCATGGTCTTGTCATCAATGAAGGTGTCAAGAGAGGGACCACAAATTTCGTGTGCGCACGGACACATTCAAAGAGGGAGTCCAAGTCTTGTAACTCGTCGGAATCCAAGAATACTCCGTCGCTGGAATGCCTAGCAGCAACGGATGATTCATAGCTGTAATAATGGCGTTGGACCCAAAGAATTAGGGGAAAACATGGGAAAACCCAGACATCACATGGTTGAAAACATCACTTCTCCCATAATAGCCATTTTGTGATTATACCTCAGACAAACCCATTTTGAAGAATATTGGAGGTGATCATCACAGCATCTGTCATCTTGACCTTCATTGACCTTCATCAAAACGCAACGGTTGTCCAGTTGTTTCATGTTCAGTTGAGGTGCTTCGAAAGGATGAGTTTGATGAATCTTGCAAGGCTACCTGCTGCGCCCTTGTGATGAGTCAGGAAGACTCTGTAGGGCTTCGCAGGATTGATCCGCCGTCGGAGGTATATGAAGGCAACCCCAACCAAGGCCAGAATGAAGACCAACAACAAAGCACCTCGGTTGGTTAACTAGCGGCTGCATTTCCAGTTTATGGATTATGATAGTCCGGGGAAAGAAGAAGGTGAAAAAGCCACGGAACTCATCATCAATCAACTAGGGCCAAAATGTGCCAAATATGTTTACATCTGTTAGACATCTTTTAAAATATCCCCACATTGAACCAACATTAATTACTGTTGAAATGATGTTGATAATTCTGTTCATTTCTAGGACCATGAAGGTACCATGGGCATTACCTGTCCGGTGCTCAAATCATCTGAAAAATCACCATGATATCAACATGCCGATATATGCAAGAATATCTTTGCCTCTATGATTCTTAAAAGGACAGAAATATGAAATATCTAACCATCTAACAATCTCAACATCTAATTCTCTAATCGTCTAATCATCTAGTGGGCGTCTTGATACCTCCGGATTCTTTTTCCTTTGTCAAGACACAAAAGCTCCAAGAGAGGAACGCCGCATACGATCGCTGATCCTGCTCAGTTTCAAAGGAGAGGATGGGTCCGGCGATGACCAGGAAAAGCACCACGCCGCACGAGAAGATCATGTCGGTGATGTTGGCGACCTGTCCAGGTCCAGGCCCAAGCTTAGGATCTATTTTATACCCAAGTACCAAAAAGTATCTAGATAGAACTAACTATATAATTATATATATATATATCATTATATGATATTATATGTCTATATATTGTACAACTGCAGGTTCCAATTCACTTGGAGGTCGTTTTACTCCACCCGTTACCCTTTGTTTCTCCCCAATGTTACGGTCATTTGACACGTTCCGCGGTGCCCGAGTCTGCCTTGGTCCTCCAAGGCCATGCTCGCATTTGGAGGATCATGCCCAACAACATCACTGCTGCGAGCATCGTCACTTGAACCTTGGAGAAAACATCCATGGGGAAATTGAGAAACATCCAGTACCCTCTGGTAAACTAACATAGCTATTGAAAATGGTGATTTATAGTTGATTTTCCCATAAAAAAATTGTGATTTTCCATAGTTATGTGGCAGTTTACCAGAGGGTAACATCCATGGGACAATTTCTCCCATCCAGGGAACTGATGGGTAATTTGCAAAGACCACTGGAATCAGCGACAAGAGCGTGTTCCTGGACCAGGGCTTTGGAGGTGAAAATATTGGGAAACCCCCCAAAATCCCAGTTTATCACCAGGTTCCCCATGAATATGCCCATCTTGGGGCATAGCCAATTACTAGAAAAAGCCACAAGCTCACTAAATGACCAAATACAAAAACATACAAAGAACATTCCGCAGAATATGTTCGACAATGGCTGTCCTGCACAGGTAAAGGACGCCGAAGAAGTATCGGTTGGCACGGAAGCGCTCGAAAATGAAGCGATATCTGTTGACGATGACCAAACCTTGGCCTGAGGCCACATAGGAAGGATACATCACCTGCGGCAATGCAAAGCAAACATCTTGAAAGCACAGCATGCAAGGAGGAAAAGCCCCCTGGTTCACCATATTTGCAATATCTTGCATGCCTACAAATCCATACAGTCCAAATCCTATTGTAGAGACAGGTCTACGGTCTGTGCATTCACACCGATGTATCAAATAATGGATTAGTAAAACACGCTGCCGAACAAGTGTGCAAAGTAGATAAACATATGGGTTTCTCTGAAAATATGGTATCCGTAAACCAACTGGTTTATCATAATTTCCTTTCATTTCCTTATTTTTTCACTGGCCAGAAATTGGGGGTTTGTCCGTTTTTTTTGATTTTGTTTGTCAGGTACCGATGGGCCAGTGGTTCCGAGTGACAGTCGCTTGGATGGAGATGGCCAGCATTGGCAAAGGGTACCTGGCTGCCATAAACAAGTACCGTTTACCACACTAGTAAGAATATGTAAGAACCAGATGAGTAATTATTATGAATAGGAACACAGCAACAGCACCAACACTGACACCAACAACACCATTAACAATATGATTTGGGACCATGAAACTCTCCTTTGGTGGCTTGAAACATTTTGAAACATGTTTTTTCCTAAAAAACCAAGGTGCATGACTATTCCGAGCACAGAGAGACACATGAGGATGGTGTGCTCCTCTGAATTGAAGCAAATGACCCCTGGCTGCGTTTGCATCGTCAACGTTCCGTTGGGGCTGGAGACGCATTGCCAGGGCAACAAGGAAACGATGGTCAGTGTGACATACAAAGTCATCAACACAAGGCCATTGATGTTGAAAAGATCCGAGCCCTTCAAGCCATCGTGGCACCTGGCAAAAAATTGCCCCAGTTGATATATTCATAACCACCAAACGCTCGTCATTTCAGCAGTTACGGAGTCAAATATTATTTTCTGCATGGGTCCAATATAGTATATGTTGACATCTTTTGAACATGTTTTTTTTAAACATCCCCACCTCCCGATACACCACCATACAACCAGCATGCAACAGGAAAATGCTGGGTACGCCATCAACTGCGACAGAAATGTGAGCGATGGCCCGCTGTCTGGCACCACACATCCCAGGTTCAGGAAGTCGATATCAAACCTGGTCCATGAAGAGTACCCAGTCATGGCGGCTGACCGACAAATGTTTTCCATTCAAACAATGGGATTCCATGGATTTGTTGATTACCAATGGCAACAACAAACATACAAAAAAAACATCCAGAAACCATTCAAAGCACTTCTTCCTAGTAGATTGGCCAGTCATGCTGATGGATTGACCTAGGAAAGTAAGAAAAAGGTAACAGCAAATCAGCTCCACGAAACGCCAGCACACCCAATGCTTCCAGGACATATACCGCAGGGCCTGATTCCAACATGTTCCAACCGTTCTAAAGATGCAGCCTATACATAGTATATGTGCCATGGTCAAAAAATGATAAAGTCATATAAAGTCATGATATACTGAGATACTTTATTGTTTACGGCCACCATCACTAGGGATTCCTTACAAGGGGTATATAAGTATAAGATAGTATAAGTATATACAATCCTATCAATCAGGAGATGCCATCTGCCAATATGGGAACATAAACCGCGCTTTAACCATAGCATAGATATTGAATTACAGTATGATCAGTATGTTACGCACGGCACAGTTTATTTCTCATCTGGCTGGAATAGTGCATTGGTAGAACCACATTCTGGCAGCACTGACTGCTTGGCGTGGCTTGATGTCACAAACACAACTCATGAGATCATGAAGGCGATTATGATCCACCAGAATCCTTTCATTCAAATGAATAAACATAAATCGTAAGGGCAAGTGCCAGCCACCAAAGTCTTTTTGCACAGAAAGTCTCCACTCCAAAATTTTGTTGATTTCACTACGCTCCACGTGGGTTTGGCTGAAAAATAGAACACACCCAAACCCCATCGATTATTCCTAGTTTGGGGTATACTGGTATACACCCAACAATCATCTGCATGATTCAGCTTGTCTAATTACGCGAAATGATGCCAAATGGGCCATTCCCCAGGCCTGTCCACTGAAAGTTCAGATTCTTCAAGGCAGCCATGAGCTGCATGAGCATGATCACTTGCCCAGCAGTTAGAAAGACGGTCACCTGACCCAATCTCTGTCGCGCCAGTGAGGTTTGCGCAAACAACCAAGTAATGCCGCTCAATACCAATGCACCCAGCAAGACCCAAATCAAAGGAAGCCTAGGAAAGCTGGTTGAAAGCTGGGAGCTGCGATCCACGAGTTGCATCCCTCCTCCCACAAAAATCCACAAAACAAGACAAGCATAGCTGAATATAGCTCAGCTATAATCTATCTATATATATATATAATACAATATATACATATATTATACAGTATATACTTGGGTATACATATAGATTTAATTACTTTATATATATATATATATTAATACATATATAATTATATATATATATATGTGCAGCCCAGAAGCACATCGACACCGCTGCAAGCTTCACACTCGCCTTTCGTCGTTTTTCGATGCCAAGCTTTGCAGTTATTACAAGATCTCCCGCCCCTGCCAGCCGCGCAGCTTCCCAGTGGCCCGGCCGGACACTCCAGTTCGTTGCGGCAACGGTACACCGAGAGAGACGACCTGTCAGCAGAATCGACATCCACCCAAAAGCCTGCCAGCTGCTGGGGATCGCCATTCCCAAACGTGCAGTTCAGGCCGGGACTACACAGGATACACTGCTCCGAGTCATCCTGGAATGCAAGTCGCTGTCCATCCAAGCAAACGCAGAGAGATTGGTCGGTCGCCCCCTGTCAAGGTAAAGTTGTGGAAATTGACAACAAAAATGTTTGATGAACTGACTTCATTGGAGGCAGGCTGATTAGGGAAGAACACCGTTCATTGCTCCACTCCAATGTTCCATGGCAACGTGACTGTGAAGCGGTTCCCCACACGTTTGTGAGCAACTGTCTTGCAAAATTGGATTAAACTATATTAAAATGGTATTCCTGTTTCATGGTACTTATTGTCGTTGCTAATATTCCTACTTTAATGAATTACCTGACTGTGTTCAGCATGTTTTGAGGTCAATCAAAAACACACAACGGACCCTTCCAACCCAACCTGTTCGGTGGTACTTTTCCCTCCCGTGCACTGCAGGCATTGGGCCGCTCCCTCAACCTGGGGGCATAGTTCAAACACAAGAAGAATAATTTTGTGTAATTCTAGCAGTTGTGTTTTTCAAATGTTTATTCAAACTGAGTGAAAAACATGTCAATCAATTTCAGGTGTTCAAAGTACTAAACCATCATAAACCATCTAACTTTGAGAGGTTCCCTAATGATTCATCGTGTTTTGTTTATCGTCTATCGTGTTCTTTGCAAATGTCCTGAACAACATTGAACAACTAGATTATGTAAAGATATGTACAAAGCCAACAATCTTTGGGCCATTGCCATTGCCTCACTGTAGAATCCTCGTTTGCAAGGACTACACCTCTCTAAGCCATTCACCGGAGCCTCCTGTCCAGGCTCACATGGACTGCAAGCCTGGCTCCCTGTCTTGCCACGACTGGAAGAGCCGGGGTCACAGGGACGGCAGGACGTCGCCGCAGAGTTGGGTTGGTATTCCCCAACCTGCGGAATTCGATGCGCAAAGTGTTTTAGATCTTCGTAGATTCCCACCTTCTGGGGGATTAACTACTGGGAAAATCAACAAATATCATCACGAAAAAAAAAGATGGCAATTCACCTCCCAGGTGGATAAGGTTCATCATCTCCCAACTGCACCGAGCGACTGGGCAGCTCTCACAGCTACCTTGCCCTTCCAAAGGTTGCTTGGTCCCCGGGTCACAGGCTCGACAACTGGCTGTGCCGCCCGGGGAGGCAGTGCCTGCCAGGCATTGGTTGCACTGGCCCTCATCGTTGGCCTCATAGCCGATGGGACAACGAGTGACACGAAGTGGTGCTTCCGTCACTTCAAAAATGACTGGACTCATACTGGCAGGCTGGCCATTGATGTTGATCTGGATCACCTGAGTCCCTGTGCTTTGAGGCTCATATTCCAAGTAGTACATCTGTGTGGCCAGATCTGGCAAGGTCACATTTTGGACCTTAGATGGTCTTGACTTTGGGGAAAAACAATAGAAAACCTGGGAGGAAGAGACCGGACTGGGGTTCTTTCGGAAAGCAACACACACACACACATGAGATCTCTGCAAAGGATGAGATAGTACCCTTGTTGGAGGCAAAAAAATAGAGTCAAGTAATTACAGCGCCAAACCAAGAAATTCAGGTTGACTCATCAAGTCACTTGTGTGGTTTCCGACGGACCGTCGATGGTCATACGAAGCTGCACACTTGTCACTTGAGGTGCGTTGATTGCCAGGCGCGTGGTTGCACCAATCTGATCCAGGAGTACCCATCTCAACTTTTGTCCCAGTACCACATGGCCGCACAATGTCATGCGCTCGCAACTCTCAGCCACAAAGGTGGAATTGTCCTGAGCTGCGGTGAGTTGCTATGACTTTCTGTTCAGGTTCAGATAGCGAAGGTCAGACTCCTGTCCCTAGGAACATTGCAATTCAAAAGTACCAACCTGCAGTTTTGACCTTTCAACAGGTCATTCCCTCAGCAAAATGAGTACTCTTTCTCCCATCTTTTTGGGTTAATTACTCCAACTCCAAGGCTCGACTTTCTCCAAATCCACATTCCCTTTCCAGCTGGTGTTGATCAACTCGGCCTTCAAGACATATTCGGGGTCCCTGAGCTTGGCACAAGGAGAACACAGACAGGAATATCCTTCCCGGCAGTCCGGACAAAAGACCTGCTCCGGGGACTTCTTGACCCATCCGGGCGGGCAATAAATAGCATTGTACTCATCAGAGGAACGGAGACACCGGCGTTGGACGGGGTCCAGGTACCTGATGCTTTGTAGCATGTCAAGCAAGCCAAGGTAGTTGTTGGGGGTGGTCCAGCTCGCAAAATTGCCTTTGATTGCAGGCTCAGATAATGTTGGATCAGATGAGAAACGATCCAGCGACATCAGGGCTCTTGCCACTAACTCGCGAATCTGATCTGGAACATGTTTGAGTCCCCCAATGGGCCACTCAGGAGTGAATGCAGTGGAGTGTGCAAACGGGAATCCATCTGCGTTCGTAATTTCACCGATCACACGGAAGTAGTCCCAACTTGTCTTATTGGCTGCCACATTCCGATCGATCAGGTCTGTCCTCACAAACCCAACATCCGCCAAGCCATCCTGAACGTCTTGAACGATCTTGTTTTGGTTGAAGGCCTCAGTCCAAAATTCCGAAAATTCGACTGTTGTTGGTAGGTATTCAAATGATTGGTTGGAATCATTCCCAACAAACATGTACTATGAACTATAACCTCTGTCTGTTCTTGACCCTTCAACAGGTTTTTCGGCAAAAATCGCTCAATTACAATAGGAGATGGGTCAGGGTGTACTCGGCCATCAAACACCAAGATACCAAAAAACTATAGGCTTGCTACCAGCACCCTGTTTTCTTCGGAAGACTTCCGGATTCTTGAAATGGTAATCAATAATGATCCACACCCAAAGTTTACCGTTTGGAGGAGTGTTAGTGAAGCTATACCCAATGGATCCCAGTGGTCTACCAGAAACTATGCCCATGAGTTGCAGCTACCCCTCCCATTGGATTTGCCAAGACACGAAGGTCAATCGTGGAACATCGGTCATGATGTCCAAACCCTGAGCCAGCAGCTCCTCAGCAGGGATATCTGATTCGATATCTGTATCTTTAGATACACACATGAGATAGTATTAATATGTATTAATGCTAGTAAAGCAATAGTAAACCATCCCCAATTCCACCATGAATGGGTGCCATAAACCATCAAACTATGGGCGGTTTTTTGAATGCTTTGCTACCATTGGTCCCGTCCTCCGTCTCCCTACCCCGCCCATGGGTTGGAACCACTCCTCCATCCAGCCAGGAACATTGTGTATTTTCTTGACTATGGTTTGTATAAATCCACTCCGTGGTGAAAGCAAAACACAGCCCTTAGACTAAATAAGCTCCTTCAAACATATTCAAAACATGTCAATTCATTTGATTAAAACAAATATATATATATATATGATTATAAATGTCTATAAAAACATCAATCTTCTTAGTATTCTTCTTAGTTCCCATATATTCTCATGCTCTTCACCATCCTCAGCATACCTGGCTCCAAGAATCAGCTTGCTGAAGCTGCATTGCCCCGAGCCCCGAGATGGAAACGGCCTCCACATGAGCTCTGCGAAGGTCCTCAACTGTCCTGAACTCTGAATCCGCACGAGCAAAGATCACCTGGGATGACAGAGCAGGGCATGTCCTGTTGGGATTATGGGTACAGTAACATGTATATATCTGTATGTACGCATATATAATGTCTACATATCTACATGTTTATATTATACATTATTATACTATATTATTATAGCATACTAAATTACTACTATTGTTCTTATAATTAAGATTGTAACTAGTAGACTATTGTTATTATAGAACTATAGGGTAGTCGGATATGCTGAAACAGCGGTTTCAGCTACGTTTTGGCATGGCCATGGATGGGTGAGGTGACAATTACTATGAAAATTGGCAACCGGCGAATTAATTGAGGATAATTGACGGGGTTGTTGATCCTGAGTCCGCTTCTTCGAGTCTAAAAACATCAAAGCCTAATGAATTTAAAAACCCGTCGAAAGAACAAGAAACAAAACTCTCAAACCATGAGGAAGGAATGTGACCAAGCGACGCCCGCAAACTTGCCAAGTGCAAATCCTTTTCGGAAGTTCACTAGCGATGCCACTGTTTGAACCTCAAATTCCACAGCCATACATGTGTAGGCAGCTGGATTGCTGTAGATGAAGTCAACTTCACCAGCACCCACCAACGCAAAGTTCTGGTCAAAGTTCAAGGGCAGTGCCTCAAACTCTAGACCTCAGTGGTGGCAGTTTCCGCTACAGCTCAAAGTCATCATAGCATAACTAGTCCATTGCAAGAGATCAAGCGACGGTTCACTGCATGCTGGTAAAAATTAGAAATGCTACTTACGTGATCTTGTGTGTGCCATTTTAACAGTTTATGCCTTTTATGCTATGGTTTATGGATTATTAAAAGGAAATTCTGGGGGATTCTATTGCCATGGCTGATTTGTAGCTACATTTCTAGGCTATCTGATCCCACCTTGAGCAACGGTCATGGCCAGGAGCCCTTGGCCAAGGTGCCATAGGTGACGTTGTAGGTATCGGTCAAGTACTCCTGAAACGTGGGCCCCAGCGCTGCATTGAAGGCCTCAGCACCTTGGATCGCTAGGCCACCGATCTGTACACGGCAGTCTTGCCAAGTGCTTCCGCTCGGAAGTTCCCGGCAAAGCGGCTTAGCCGCCTCCCCGAGAAGCGCAAGAAAGGCAAATAGCAAATTAATAGGAAACCTGTACATCACACTGCGATCTGAGCCGAGCTGGCGGTATGATATGATGCAAGTGCTACAGAGTGGAACATAGTGGAATTTTGATGATGGCATCGCACCAAACTTCACACCCGAAACTTGAAGTGAAATCATGCTTTCGACACCGCGGCGTACATGAAATTAGGCAGAGAAAATATGACAAATGATAGCAACTGGGTACACATGCCAATCAATCGGCACCTCTGCTTCTCGTTCACAATGTAGTGGTTCCACCGCAAGCTGTCGGGGTGCAATAGGAGCTTTAAGTGCACTGCCAAACAAGTCTTCCTGCTTCAGCCCTTGCTTTGGAGATCTCCCCTTCCAAGGTCCATCAAAATCACCAAAGGGTTACAGCATGATTTGCTTCAAATATTCAATCTCAAAGTCTCAGCAATATTATATTTATTCAAATGTTTATTCCCTGCGAGAGTATGGGATAGTATAAGTATAGGCAATCAAAAATCAATGGTGTCCCTATGTGTTTCCTTTGTAGTCCCCCATACAACTCGTCCTTGATTGGAAAAGAGATCACCGCACCTCCACCGGTGGCTCCCTTGCAATCTGCTCTTGAGCTACCTGGCGAATCTGCGATTGGTTCATGATCATAATGAGATGTTTGTAGATGTATCGAAATATACATGTGTATATGTATATATATATATGTATATTATTATGTATATATATATATATCATGTATATATATATATATTATGATATATTATGTGTATATATATATATACACACATTGTTCTTCATGCAGCTGTTCCGGTCTTGACGCTTGGCTTCATCAGAGTTTACCCACGAGACCAACTCTTGCACCAACTGCAACGAGTTGCTGTGAGATACGCACAGCAGGGGGGTCCTTAAAATGGGGGATTCCCAGAATCATGGGTTTCAATACTATGTCATGGTCTTCCATGACTTGGATGATTTGGGGTACCCCCATGACTTGTTGGAAACCTCCAGATAGATATGATCACAATAAATGTGGGATTATTACAATAAATAAACGATTCAATATTATAGAGTATCATCATTATCAACTATATTATAATCGACAATTATAGATTATCATAGGTTGCCATCACTATCTCATAGACTATCATCACTACAAACTTTCAGCACTATAGATGATTATATATCATATTATATATATATATATATACATTATACCATCATTATAGATTATTATAGATTGTCATAGATTATCATCACTATAGATAGACTACTTTAGTTCGCCATCAAAAGAGACTATATATCATCTAAAAAAATGCATGGCAATCTGAGATATCAGCCTTCAGGACCTCTCCAGTCTCAACGGTCTCAAGTTGCCCCTGCGCTGCTCAGCAATATGAGGTTGAAAATGGTGGTACCCCTCACCAACCGAAGGATTGTATGGGTGTATACGCGTGCATAACTATACATATGTCATATGTGTATCAATATAGGAGTTCTATAAGTCTTGCAAGTTGTATAAGTTATATATGTTATATGACCATTTTTCCCATGAAATTGCCATGAATTTTGGGGTATCTTCCATTCTTCCGACACAACCACATAAAAAGTTGCAAATTGAATAGGAAAAATGATAATGAACTAGTGACTTTACGGTTATGCAATTTTCAAGCAAACCCATATGTTGGCAGGGTCTGGGAGCATCTGCCCTCCCCTTCCTATGGCACTAGCACAGAGTAAGGTCGGTCCTCCAAAAGCTTCACGCGAGCCTTCAAGGGACCGACATATGGGAAGCAAGCGCAAAACGATTCGCCATCACAAGAATGAGTCACATATATCATGTATACCATCTTAGGAGATAATGGTCAGATGTATGTATTCAATAGAAATATTGAACTTATATTGATCCTCATCAAGGAAAGTTTGATTTTTCATGATTTTTCTGAATACTGCGTCCTTCCATTGTTCTGATTGGTGAATTGGTAAAGGTTCCACCAATCCAATTGGTTGTACACCAGCAACACCGTGTTTTCATGATCTCTTTGCACAGCTTCCAAGGCCCTGCGGCCTCAGCCCTTTCAAGCCGCTCTTGCAAATCGTGCCTCCGCAGTTTGTCATGTCATCTATCCGTCTATCCATTGTGAGAGCAAAGAATCTGGCGAATACAAGGACTACATTCTACAATTATTCTACATGACTCATGATGCAATCATCCCCCAAAAACAGTTTCCATTGATTCCCATCTATATTAAGAATCTATATGATGGCGAATACAGCGCTTGTTGCTTGCAGGTTAACTGACACCTGTATAGCTGATTGATCCTGAATTCAAGCGTATCTGTGAGAAGCCAACTCCTTGTAACTCCTTGTAACTCAACAAGAGCCTCAGAAAAAAAGCAGGGCAACCTACTATCCGATACTATCCTTCATTCACATGGTATTCACATGGTATTCACATGGTATTCACATGGTATTCACATGGTACGCCATCACTTCCCTCAGCTTCCAAGGCTTGCCGAGGCGCTCCCGTGCAGCTGCTTTGGTACCTTCCACCTCTGCAAGACGCAACGTGTCACAGACCGACCCCACAAGGGTGCGCCATCGCCCCTGAGATGCCCTGCTCGGTAGGCTTCTTCAATCTTCAAGCCTTGGTGCTTCCAACGCTTGGAGGCTGAATGCTCCAGGACATTATGGACATTTTCCGAAGGGCTCAAAGGTTTCACTAGAAAAAAAACAACAGTGTCGGATGGTTCTAGGATGCTGTACGGCTGCACAACAAATATCTAAACTTAATCTAAACATGGCTCATAACATGACCAATAAATCGAATTTCTGCGACGACTGGACGCCCCGTGCGCGCTTGCTCCGCTGCTTGAGCTTCCTGGTGGTTTTTCGCGATCTGGTGAGCCATCCATCCCAACTAAAGTTTGGAGATCTGGTCAGAATTGACTTGTATATTTTCGTTGTTTGAGGACCCAAACTGTGGATAGGAACCACTTGACCAATACAAGGATATTTTGATACTCATATGACATTTACCATTTCACCAACAAAAATTATTATATCATGGGAAAATTACCCCAACATACCCAAACAAAGCCATCTGGTTTGTGATCTCAACGAGTTCCTGAATTTTCAAAATCAAGATGGTGACATGGGTCAAACCTGGGGGCCTCTATTGACTATCATTATGAACCGAGATTGTCCGTTGGGTTGATGATTTTGACTCATACCCATGAATCCATATGGGGATCACTATCCCAAGATGGACGGAAAGTCAACCGGCAATGCCAAGCGTTTGCCACAATGGTGCCATGTTTCAGACCGACATCGAGCTGCACTCGCGGTCTCCTGTGCATGTTCGGCAGCGCGCCGTTCTGCTTGCAAGCGGTCCTCTCCGGTCCTGAAAACAGCAGCGGACCATGATGAGGCCATCTGACCAGGGATAGTTTCCTCATGATTCCTCCTTTAATTGTAGTGTTATTTATAGTGTCAATATCCTGGGATGGTTCTCCTTTGGGCGATGGTCCCAGCTGGTGGATCACCAAACACTAATCACCAGCGAACTTGATTCGCGGGGTTGATTTTTGGGTACCCTCCGGTAATCTCACATGGCAATTGAAACTCGCGCAGTTGTACATGATTCTCCCATTCAACCGGGGGGCCGGCCCCCGTTGTCATAGTGAACTAACAGAACCTCATCGTTCATCTTTTCGGGTTTGGATGTATTTGATACATAAAAATGCACGCCACCTTTGAGCCATGCTATGACATGGGTTTGCTTGAAAATAGGCCAGCAATAGATGATTGATTGATCACCAGTTTACCATATTTGACAAGCTACGATTGCCATGAATTGAGATATCCCTCATTTTTAAACAGACCCAAAGATATTGTTGGTTGTGTATATCCCATTAGATCCCATTGTAATCCAGTATACATATTAGTATAACCCAATATATTCCATCAATTCTTGGCTTATATCCCATTAAATAACCATTTAAAAAACCCTCATTTCTGGGGAGTCTCTGCAGGTCACTTTCCCTTCACTCGAAGCCCGCGGCTGGGCCCCCGCACGCGCGACCGGCCAGTTGTGCTTCCGCCTGGTCCGCGCGCTTGTTGGCCACGCGCGCCTCGGGCCATGTTCAGCCCCAAAAATAGTTCCTAAACCATGGGAATTGGCATTGGAACTAATGGGAATTCATGGGAATTGGAATCACATGGAATTTCTCTTTAAATCATGTTCTTTTGCAGATGATTGCTGGCCAGGGCGAGGTATACTTATACCTCCTGATTCATCTCGTTTGTACCTCCAAACGAGTGACTTCTTTGCACTTTGCTCTTCTTTGGGTTTTGAGTTTTGATGCAACATTCACGGCTCCCCTTTTGGTTGTCATTAGCTCTTGCGGTGACATTTCTTAGAGTGGAAACTGAAACATCCGGATGCTCCCACCCTGTGCCCCTACAACACACCCCATTCCGCATTCTGTTCCCTTGCGACCCACCCCATTCCACCCTGCTCCCCATTCCAAACGCCCTGTCCCTTGGCCCGGGTTATATCCATGTGACTATGACTATTTAAGTGCTAGTTGGTTGAGGCACATCAACTTCTTTGCTATTCAACTCAAACACATAAACATCGTAGTTCTGATTGGCATTTCCAACTGGTATTTTACAGCAGTGCTGATTCTTGTCAACACAAATCATCGAACTCCATCCTCCTAAAAGATGAAAGTAGGAATTTACTTTGTATATCTTTGTATACTGGCATATACTGGTCATTACTGGTCCATCTTTTTGGTTTTTTGGAAATACCTGACCTTACAAACACCCTCCCCCACCAGCTTCGGTCGCCCCGAGCTTCGGACCAGTTCCTGTAGCTGAAATTCGCGCTTGCCTCAGTGGATGTCGGGCGTCCAGTGTCAAGCACCATGTCCTGATCCTGTGATAGTCTGTCCCAACGTGAAGTAGTCCGTGTCCCTCTGTGTCCTATGCTTCTTTTGTGCCAGTCAGACTTCACCTGCAAAGTTTGAACACGCATGAAGCAACCCTTGAGGGTATGGAATCTCTCGAAGACCAGTTCAAACAACCCACAGCACTCCTCCAAAAAATTGTAGTTTCAGACCTTTGGCCACTTGGCATTGGTTCAAGATGATTGAACATCAGGGTACCCTTCAAAAAGATGGGCTATAGTCACATGTTTCCTAGTTAACAGCTAACCATCCATCATATCCATTTCTAGCGGCCAATCATATTCACCCATCCTCAGAATGCCTAGTTCCGGGACGAATAGGTATGGGTACTTTTGTGCCTTCTATTTGTGCTTAAGGCTCTCCAAGGTTCCTCAGCAAGTGGTTAGCAAATGCACTACTTGACCACTTTATCACTGGGAGGTTTCATGGCAACCCATACAGTTCAACCCACCATTTCAAGTGATCTGTTCACAGCAAGCCACCAGTTTAAACACTGAAACTGGTTTGGGGACCCGCAAGACTCACTGGAAAAAAGGAATATGCGGGAATTGTCACCCACCGGCAAAACCCCCCCAAAAAAAATGTGATCACCTCCGCTTGTAATTACCAAAGTATCTGTTTCCTGTGATACATCCCCATTTCAGGTGGTTGAAACCTAATACCACCACTTTATGGATTGTGTGCACCATGAATAGATATTATATAAGACTGCCATAGATTGGGCTACATATATCAATCATATCAGTTCTATTCCCCACATTCACCACTTGCTGTATACAAGTTACATTCCACATATTTAACAGTTGTATCAGCTATCAGATATATCTGCCAGACATATCAGTTATGTACCAGTTATGATCTGTTCCCCTAAACCAAAGCAGAAACCATGTTTTAGTAGGGGATTTACACATTTGGGACCATTTACGAGACGTTCAATATGAGAGGGATGGAATTGTTCATTATATTCACCACTGTTTCATCCCATGAACATCCGACTAAATCACCACTTGTGGCAATGGGGAAGGGATTAATATCCCAATAAAATCAAAAAAACACAAATAATAGCTAATATCATCTAATAGCCCCCCAAAAAGTGATTCACATCCCGCAAATGTATCCCATTCATGTCCCCCTTTAATGGACCCCACCCCCACCGGAAGCCGACGGCCGAGCCCTGGGAGCCCTGGCTGCACTCCTTCTGCAGCTTGGCCGTCTCCTGGCCCAGCTCTTTCCGCAGCTGCTCTCGAAGCTCCTGCGGATCCAGATGCAGAGTGGAGATTATACCTGGCACCTGATAGATATATATATATATATATTGCATTGTATATATACATATATAATCATATACACGTGTATATATGTATATTATATATATATACACATCTATACACATACATATACATTGTTGATATATGTACTCTTACGTAAATACAGCAATCAAATCAACATTTGTCTGGTGCAAATGAAAACGCCAAGAACAGAAATTCATCCTGGCCGAACCTTTCTGTTGTCTGTCACAAATCGGACCAACACGCCCCAAGTATATCCAAATCCAGTGCCATCTGCGTCCTGCACACGCTGCTCGTACTGCTCCGAAAGACTGTCGCTTTGCTGTGCCTCGCTTCAATGCAGTGATGTGGCAGATGCTCCTCACCTTGAACCTTGCATAAATCGGGTACCCCAAAACTCACTGGTCAGTCGTAATGTTGTTTATTGTTAACTCATTTTGCCTAGAAACAGGGAATTTGTGGGTATAACTCACCCATTTTCACACCCATTGGTCATGTCACAACGTTAACCAAGGCATTGACTCGCATCCTCTGACGTTCCTGGTTGGCCTTGCAGGAGCTTGGTCAACTGGTCCAGCCGGGTGCTGCTGGTGTTTTTTTCAAGAGATTGTCTTCTATCCTGCGGCTTGGATATTATTATGTATGGTATATGGTTTATATACAGTACATGATATCACCATATATTGATAATATTGGGCACTGCACCACAATTCAACAGCTGAACGGCTCAACATGACAAAAAATCATCAGAGCAAGACTTTTTTGGGTTGGGCAAGAATCTTTGTCGCGTAACGATGGCTGGCCAGCCTCTGATAAGTCTTTCAAACAGTCTCGATGGCGTTGCTCTGAAGCACTGGCTCGACCTGTGACCAGATGTTTCCGCGTTTAGCTCACCTCCATGATGCAACCAAAAATTGCCACATGGCCAGGCCGCCTAGAGAAACATCACAGAACCGAAACAGCAGGTTGGGCCAACTGTAGCAACATGAGCCGTAGTTGGTTTCACCCCGAAAAGAACCTGTTGCAAGTGGCTGAGCACCCAAACTATCACCCAGACTATCGCGGCAGTCACAGGATATCTATGTATATGACTTACTTTAACACAACTGTCCATAATATATATATATATATATATGTATGCATATATGCTATATGCCAGGATATGATGGAAGGAAAATGCATGATATGATACGAACAAAATTGGAGTTATATCTTACAATATATGATGTGATATATGATAACTGAAATATGATATATGATACAGTATATAGGATATCTGATATATGAAATATGATATCTGACATCTGATACACAAATGATATATGATCACGATATGCGAAGTATGATATAGGATATGATAAAGGATATACAATGTACGGTATACAGTATATGATATATGATATATGATACTGTATATGATATAGGATATGACCTTTGATTTACGAATTACAATATATGATAATGATATATGATATATTCTATACCATATATTATATACTATATTATACAATATGATATATGTGAATGAACCGAACAGTGCAATGTAACATAAGTAAACTGAATCAATCGTAATCATTCTTAATCATGTACAGTAACATTTTTGCTTGCACCATCTGTGCCCCAGTCCCCTGTCCACAGGCACCGTTGGCTGCTTCAGCCCTCTCTCTAACGCTCTGCTCGCCTCGGGAAATCGTCTGGATTTGTCTGAACATAGGTTGCCATAGGTTGCCCCTAAATCCACTGGGTTAATGGGTAATTTTCCCCATGAACATTATACCATATTTTCAGACACACCCATCATCACCCATCTATATCATGATGTTTGAGTCAGTGACAGACCGTATCTTAATACATGCTTATAAGTCTGGAATAGTCTGGACATCCAACGACTCTTCGCTGGATGATGCAAGCTCTCTGGCCAAGTGCTGCACGTGCATTGGCATCATCAAGCTGACGTGCAATCTCAAACTTTTCTCCTCGAGGCCCCGAGGAAGCTCAGGTCAGCTCAGGTCAGCAATGGCCAAAATTCGTCTGGAATTCCGAACGGAAATTCCCATTCTGGTTTGTAAAATTGTGTGGGAATTTCAATCATCCATATCTGTGCATCCTCTGTAAATCGCAACTTAACACCCAATCTAGCACCAGTTTTTGGGGTTTTGGTAGCTGCTCCTGCGGTACATCAAACCTTGTCATGCGGTAACTGTCAGAAATAATCCAGTTTGTCAATTTGTCATACTTGTGCTACCAAGGGACGCATGCATTTAAATGTCTCCTCAGCAGAACAGGTAAGTGGCGCTGAATGGCTTTGACTTTCATCAATGGCACGGCATTGCACAACTTCAAAGCCCGTTAGTATCCAATCATGCTTGGGGCAAGTGATGTACTTGAGCGATCCTTTGAGATCCTAGGAGTATGAAAAAATGTTTTTTTTTCCAAACATCATGCATAATGTCATATTGCAACGTGCTCAATGACCCATTGAGCTTCCCACATCATCCACATCCGAAGGCGCTGGCATCTGCCATGGTTTCAAAGCCTCCGGCTCGGCATCTTTGGCCTTTGCTTCAACCTGAATCTTTTCAGCTTCAATTGTTTCAGCTTTTTCAGCAGCCACTTCAGCTCTTTCAGCAGTTTCAGCTTCAGCCAATTCAGCTGCAGTTCTGGTTGTAGTTGTTGCACTTGTTGCAGTTGTTGTAGTTGTTACAGTCGCTGTTGTCGTTGTGCTCGTCCCCACCGGGATCTCCGTGGCCATCGCTGAGCGGGTCTTGTTCTGCTGCCGCTCGCGTCGGAGCTGCTCTGCGCGGCGTTTGATCTCCTCCTGCTGCCGCTGCTGCTCCTGGAGGTAAGGGTAAAAAGAAAATATGCGGATATAATGGGATCAATATGGGGATAACATGGGGATATGATTTTGTTGGCAATTATGGCAATTTTCATTGCAGTTTCCAATCTTCAAAAGGAACATGATTTTTTTTTAATGGAATGGGGTACCTTATTTCTGCACGCACCAATTTCACCATATTTCAACCTAATCAGTCCGGGAAGGGAATCACCATGAATCACCACACCAACTTGAAATTCCACAGAAGATTTGCCCACCCTGTCCTCCTTCAAATTTCGACTCACATTTCTGGGCTTTGTCGGTTGCTGCCGAGCTGGACTTGGCTGAGCCTCCTTGGCAGTAGCTGCTGAAGCTGGTGCCGCGGAATCACCTGGTGTCAAGGGGGGGAGCCTGTAGGGGGGGTCACCACTTTTTTGTGGTTCAAGTTGGATAACCAGGAATTGTAGTTTCATACCTGCTGGTGGGCTCAAAAAATCTAGCAATGTAGCAGGGCAACTCCGTGAAACCACTCTGCCCGTCAAGTATCGTCACGTTGCATCACTTGTCAATCCTGAGTTCCCCCTCCAGAGAAAGTCGGAATTTGCCTATCCTCTGGACAGCTTCAAATTTGTTGGCCAACCTGACCTGGACTGAATTTCTAGTTGGAAGTTTCCAACATTTTCCAACAGGTCAGTGTTCAACTCTCCCCTCACACCCTCTTCACCCCTGGGATTTCTTGGATTGCCCACAGCTTGAAGGGCAGGTCTTCAGCATGAAGTCAGCATTGGTCTGGCAGGTGGGTTTGCAACCGAGATTTACTGCCACATGTTTGCCCCAAAATCATGCGAGCACCTGCCATCAGAACTGCTGCGAAGTGCCTATGTATAAATATTTGTGATATGTGTATTTGCATAATGTTATGTGTATGTATATAATTATAATACAGTATGTATATAGAATATATACATAGAAATGATATGAACTATATGATGGAGCAAAATCAAGTGACAGTAGATCTTGTTACATGGTGTCATGCTGTTGACAGGTGTTGTTGACATCCTTGGAATCAATCAAGTACACATTTTCTACCACGTCTCAAGGTCTCTTGCCAAGATGTACGAAGAGGCCCAAAGCAGGGACCATGGAGGAGGACCCACAGGACCCACCGACCCCGGGCCTGACATTCCCCTGCCTTTACCCAAGACTGACATCGCACTGCCTGATGCCCACGACGGCCCCTGGATCCCGGATACTCCATCATCGGAGATCAGAGATCTGGCTTTAAAAGTATTTTGGAAACCTCGAAAAAGATGCCATCTCTGGGAAGGGGTATATGATGAGGTCTCGTTCTTACCGTTCTTATCATTCTTTCCCAGAAGTTGCTTCATGTTTAATTTTTTTCCGGAGGACTGGCTAATCTTCTCATATCTTCTCCTGGCTTGGCAAAAACTGACCCAACGCCAATCAACTCCATGGGGCCGTCGGGTCTGAGGCCCACGGTTTCCTTCCACCTGGCAGCGGTGAGTGCTTCACCATCCACGAAAGGGGCTCTTCTCGAGCCCCAGTTGAAATCTAGAACTGTCAGACTCTAGAAGTTCTCCAATTCAGAGAAAAATTGGTGGTGGAAAATGCATGTTGCTCTGACATAAATCTATACTAAACAAGTAGTGGATTGGAATGGAGAATGGCTATGCTGGATGAGGCCAATGATGGCAGGCATGGGTTCTTTCTAGCCCCTTTGCAAGCGAATTGCAACTCCAGCCGGTTTTTGTGGGCATACAACAGATCTTCGAAACTCGTGTAGATGTATCTATGCAACATGTCTACCGCACCACTCATGTATATATTGCCTTTGTTATACAAATGTATATAATGCCTGTGCAGCATTGCGGTTTCTCGAACGTATCATTCCCTCTCCCTTTGGCGAGGTCCCTGGTCCTTGCCTGCTCGACTGCAGCTAGACTCACAGGTCTTCCACATGAACCCTGGATTTGCCTCGCTGTCGGGTGCAGCTGACAGCACTGCCTATAGGGCCTACAGCAGGTGATGAACCTCAATTGTGCATACATCCTATCTTCAAATCACTCCTGCCAGGTGCTCTACTATCAGCTACTATCTAATGGATATGTCCCACATTTGGAAAGATTGCTGAGTGTTCGGTCAATCCTGCAAAACACGATGTGCCCAAAGCTGAATCTCCCATGATTCTTTATCCTAAAATCGGTGTGCCTCAAACATGCGGCACCAATGAAAGCCACATATGTCGTTAAATCTGCCACAATCACCATACTAAACGTCCAATTTTGGTGTCAACATGGCTAATCTGCGCTAATCTTAGATATCCAACACAAATATACATGATATGGCTGGATAGAGGTAGTATAATAGGCCCCATATCTAGCAAAAAGACCCCCACCCTTGCTGTCCCACCTCACACTCCCCGGAGCTGGCCCAATCAGCACAATGCCTGACACATCCAATGGTGACGTTCACCAACAAACAATGGGTGCATCTGAATACCAGGTGTACAGTACATGGGTATACCCGCACTTGTTTCCTTTTCAGGGAAATGATGATTCGACAATGGATTTTGGTAGCCGATGTTCACACGAACCATGACAAACCAATGAAGGAGATTTAAAATGTCTAAAAGTATGAAATCTGGCTGCATAATTGCCAAGGGAAAAACACATATTAATTATATATATATATATAACAAGAACACGAAGAACTGAAATCTATTTTCATCTACCAGCCCGAAATCATCGAACGAAGTGGGGAAAATAGTACAATGGAATTCATGGGAATATCTCCAACCAAAAATGGAGGTTTGAACTGCAAGAAATCCCATCTCCGTTAGCAACTGATCCCCTCATTTGTAGATGATGTTCCTGTGAGACATTAGGCTCTTGAAGATTCATAAGCACCCAATCAGTACCCTACCCTATTATCATAAAGTTGGGAATGCGCGCGCTGTCCCTCTGAGATTCCAGGCTCATGCTTGTCAAGAGAAGCCGTAGCTTCTTCCAAGACCTCATCAATCTGATCTGTGACAGCCATCCTCAAGCAATACATCGGTCGAATGTCCAAAGGCAGCCTGGCATCACGTAGTATCGCTTTCAGTCCTCTCCGTATATGTGTGGTTGTTCCCATCCCGACATATCAGAAGGCTATAAGAAACTGACAATTTCATTGGGTTTCTCTCAAACTGGGTGACACCCCAAAATAATAGCACCATTGGGCTGGGGAAAATGGTGAAACAAGAGGCTTTTTTGGGGGTTCCTTTGCTGCACCCTCCCTTGAAGGTAGCTGCGAGCTTGAGAGCCAGGCCAGCACCAGCAAGGCAAGTGACCGGCACCTGGTGCTGCGCGGACGCCCAGACTCGACCACTTTCACCACCCAAGTTGACAAAAAAATCACCATGCCGGACAAACACCAGCAGAAGAAAACCATCCTCAAAAAAATGTGTGTTATAGCTATACAATACTATATACACATAAGATCATCGCCCTTACAGCTTTACCTTACGTTGGGTATCGGCATTATATAAAAAAACACAATAAAATGAGGATCCACCGCTTTTATTGGATATTCTTGGGTTGTGAAATGACAGATCCAAATAGAAACACATGTGCCTTATAGAATGAAGATCTATGCTTCAGCCGAAGTCATTTTTTCCTTGTTATTAAGGACAAAGAAGAACTTGAATGTGACCCAGGGCTTGTGCAAGAGCCATGACCCATGACTTGTCATTTAAATCATACATGACTTCACGGATTGGAAAAAAACCTGATTGTCCAGTTTGTAAACCTCAAGAAAGGTTGCATTTAGCCATGTTTCCCCTAATAAGCAGGTCAAAGCACAATTGTCACGGACCAAATATAATAGCTGTTGCATTTTGTGCTTTACAAATAAACACATTCACATAATCCTATAAGTGTCACATGTAGAGCATGCCAGACCAAAAGGTTGTGGTACATATTCTTTGAGTCCTAGTAATTAATGAGTACATACTTGAACGATCTTAACTTCAACATCTAAGGAATCTATCTATCATCCATTTGCTTCTGTAAAAACAACCCAGTTCAAGTTCACTGCTCTGCACCACTGAAACTCCGGCCGGCTGCTCTGACTGCAACCCATGAGGCCCGATGACCAAAGGCACAGGCACAAGCCGTCCGAGTTTCCTGAATGCTCCTAATTCGTTAAGATGAAGCTGAATGGTGCTGACCAGCATGAAGCGCAACACAGCAAAAAACGGATGGAAGCTAGCACATTTCACTAGAAGGTGAAGAATTGTGGCGGCAAGTTGTCACCCTGTCTTCCTTCAGCATGTCATTCCATAAGTTTCAGGGCCGCTGGACGGCTGCGAAGCAGGCAGTTTTAGGTCCAGCAACCACCCTGCCCTTCCGATGGGCGACGAGTCCAGATTCCAACCAGTCGTCCAGTCGTCAGTAGGAGATATTAACTGCTTGACCACCATCCATCCCCAATTCCAACTAACCTCCAGCACTTCAGCAGGATCTTCAGGAACCTTGTCGGCCTGATTCTGATTCATGGGTTGAATGCACCCGAATTGATGGCACCTTTAGTGGGGGAAACATGGGGAAAATGATGATTAAGTATACAGCGGAATAGTTCTACGCTTTGGCTCCATCTTTTCCATGGAGAAAGCTTTTCTGCCGGATTGCGGGTAGTTTCAAGCATCTCTGTCTTCTGTAGTCTTCCAAAGCCTAAGAAACTTGTAAGCATCAAGATAGGAAAGAATGGCCATTCAATTCTCATGATTAACTGTTGGCAGCTCCTCAAGGGCAAGTCTTTTGGCAAGTTTGTTTCCCAGAATTGTCTCATTTCTGGAACAAGAACATCTGTTTCACATCATGAAACCACCAAAACATCCAAAAACTGTATCCCCAATCTTTCAATATCCTTTATGCAGTAGTTTTCATCAGTTTATGCCAAATTCAATCGGGGTTTCCGGTTTCGGTGTCCCGGTTTCCCGTAGGGTTTCCCTTCCAAACCCCCCTGCCTTGATCTCTCCATTGGGGAGCAATGCCTTCTGAGTGCTCCCAGAGTCAGAGATCACCTGCTGCAAGGCTCATGGCAAAGCTTGGAAAATCTCTATAGCTGTGGAATTCATGTTCTAATTGTATTGCTATACCTCTCTCTGAGGCGAATTCAATAAATTCCCAACTGCCCAGCGAGGCAACTCCGACTAGTGATCACTGGATCCTCCGGCCGGACGCGGCCTCTACGAAGGCACCATAGTCTTGGAAACCTCCAAGGGCTCCAGAGCTTGCAAATGTCATCAACAATAGGAGGGCTCTGTTTAGATAGTGAAGATTTCTGTGAAAATAAAGGCTCTATTTTATCAGAAGGTCAAATATTCTTTGATTGCCCAGTTGATCTTCCTTTATATGCAAATGTCACCAAATGGGTCCATGGATACTGGTCACCGCACTTATTCACGCACGATCATACGCATTTGGTCTGATCGCACCATGCCCCCTGACCAAAGGGAATGCACGGGAAACTACCTCATCTAGAGCCTCGTCTATGAAAGTTATCCATGGGTTTTCCTCATGAATACTAAGGTTGATGTGATTTTGTTCAATAAAATTTCAACGCGGTGCAGCTCAACTTCTTGCCGCTGTTTTAGATGGCAGGAAGCCAAACAAATGGCTTTGTCCAAAACTGGAGGATTCACTGATTTACTACCACAAAATGTCGCACTTTCAAAAATAGGGAACATGATTAGCAACCATCAGATTTTGGCTTATCCTATCTTCAGACAAACCCAAATGATGGATTTGGGAGATTTTGGCATATCTGCAGGCTTTGGGCTTTGGGACCAGCACTGACCCGATGCCTGTGACTTTGCCTTTCACGGTCCTAATCAGGCAGAGGGAATCTGAATCGGAACAGGTTATCTGATTATCTTTCTGATTATGTCTCATGGTTTCAATATTCAATACTTAAATAATCCATATGTGGCAATCATCCATATTCTTTGGATTCTGCTCTGTCAAATCCTGGGACCTTCGCTCACTTTCCGCAGCCAAGAGTCTTTTCCACCAAATCTCTGAAGTCACCAAATCTGGCGGCAGCACCTGGAAATCCAAAGACCCAGCTGACGGAAATGTCCCCAGAAAGGGCCAGACGGAACGGATATTGCTATCTATATACAATATAGTATTATATATATATATATAGAGAGAGAGATAGATAGATACAGTAAGGGCAGGTCTCCAAGTTGTTTGCCCCAAAAAAATTGGATGATTCAATGACTAATGCCCAAAATGACCATCCGTGTCTCATGTTTGAACCATTGCCGTGGAGCCAATAAATCCCAAAAATATTGGGGCACTCTCATGAAACGACGTTCTGCACCTGTCAGTGGGTCTTCGTCTCGCATCGACAGTTTGACCCTGGCAGTAGCTGCTGAGAAATTCTGCCACATGGGATACACCCCGCTTCAGACCCACATGCAACGTGCAGATCCAAATGAGCTGCTGCGCTGCTGTCGCCTTCTATCTTCCGCCTCAAGGATTCGGACCTGTCCAATGCGCTTAGAAAGCGCCCACTGCCGTTGCACATCACAGATTTTGGTTAGCAGTAAGTACCAAGGGCAGCCAATTTTGACCCTCTTACATCTGTTTGATATATTTATGTGTATGTAATTATCCATGATATACACAATATATTGTATTTTACAACTATATATCTAGTGTGTATGAATGTATGTATCCATATTCCAGGTTCTGCCCATGGACTTTCGTTTCGATCTTGGTGTGTTCCCATTCCCACGTCTTTCCAAACGGCAAGTCGCGACACCTGGACCTCTGACATGATGTCCGGAGCGCCCTGCGCGGTCGGCAGCTGTTTTTAATGGTTTTTATTGGGGGTTTCACCAACCAAAATGGGGATCCAATCAATAAATCCCAGTAGAGGACAGGGGTACAATGGGGATTTCACCAACTTAATCTCGTTCTTGGGTGTGTCTGAAAATGGAGTATCCTCCCAACCGTTTTGATGGAAAACAGGGTAAAACGATAATCATCGATAATACGCTATTAGATTTTTGGGGACCCTATTTTCACACAAACCCAAATTGTAAAGAAAAAGTTCTCCTGCCATCTACACATGTGCGGATTTCCGCTTGCACCAGCAAATTGCAGATCGTGAAACCAATCTTCTGGAACCGCGTGGACCTCTCAACTCTCAACGCCAGGCTTTGGGAATACAATGTACTGCAATTTAGATAAGGCCCTTCCTGCGTAGAAAGTCATGTTTGAAGTTGATTTCATACAATTTCATCCAATTTCTAGGTATCACAGTATCACTTTTTGCATCCTCCATGTCTGATTCACCTCCACGTTTCCCTTGTGATTCGTGCCTGGACTTCTGTCTTGTAGACAAGGCCACTTGTAATGCCTGGGACGTCTGGAATTCGGAAGGCGACCACCACGCCGATGTCCTCGCAGAATTGGATTGTGCGATGTGGAATACGTATCTCAATGGATTGATTTGAGGGAAAACCTAGAGATAAAATTGTGGTTCCCCAACTATAAGGATGTCCGATGGTTTCCGGCAGATTTTCCCGTAAAAACAGTCTGAGACTAGTGCATTTCTTTGGGATCACCAATATTTTGGTGTTTTGAATGCTGACACTTGCTGCCTCAGGATATGATCTGTCGCCCACAACCCACGCTTTCAAAATAGTAAAAATGTCTGCCTTGTTGCCAAGAATACGTTTTCCTTTTCCCCACAAGACCCCTTTTGGGCAAAAAACGGGGTTTCTTGTGACTCTTCTCACAATGCTATTTTGCAGGCAAACGGCGACTTGGCCGGACAAAGAAGGGATATTGCCCGACCAAACATAGACAAAATTCCCACAAACGACATTATGTCCTTCGGAACAATTTTTTTCCAAAGAACTTTTATTGTAAACCCAATAATAAACCTAGCATTTGGGGATGGTTCAGATAAACCCATGGTTTGATGGTTTATTATCGGATGTACCATATTATTTTTGGTCAACGGCGGACACATCACAACTCAGTCGCTGCTCCTTCACAGCTGTGACCAGACCTTTGTAGTACACCTTCTCCTGGGCAAATGGATCTGAAAATTTAGTAGCCATTGAGTATCCCTAAATGCAATGGTCAATCCTCATTTTTCCGTAGAAGTTCCGAGATTTTCCCATCTTTTCCCTATTTCAGTGGCCATGGGCCATGCCATACCTGGGGGGTCAATCCCCCCATTTCAGGTCTTGCACCTCCTGGGACTTTTGTGCCTCAACGACCGCCTGGCACTCTAGCGCCACGTGAAATTGGACATGTCTTGAAAGCGAACTTATGAAGTTTCCGGCAAAATCCTTCAAACATCATTTCTAACGTTTAGACTGCTGTCACATGTCTCGTTCTTTCCTTTTTATCGTTATACACCCACTGAAAATGGACTGAAACTGATCGTTTCGGTGGATCTTGGTTTTTCTTGAAATTTGTGAACCACGTGAATCATCCATTTCAAACCTGTTGGAACCTCACCTGCTGTCCGAATTCCCGCCTTAACATCCTCGATGTTGGAACGATTGCCAAATTGCATTGGATTCACAATCTGCAGGGCCGGTGCAGCTGAAAAAAACTGAAAAACCTGGGATCCAAAGCATGTCTATGGTGATCTATGATGATCTATGCGTCTATTTTACATCTCTGATAGACTTTGACATCATCTGCCAGGGCTGTCAGGCCTTGTTCTTGTGCCCGGCCAGCACAAGTTTGCCTTGAACCCAGCTGAAAGACATCTCCAACGAAAGACACATCACAGGAGTTGCATGCATGGTTTTATAGATGGTTTTGTCAAAAAATTGTACCCCATTTCAAATCCAGCATCAAGTTTCCCTATCATTCAAAACTGTTGCCTGCTGTTGCGCAAAGAGCTAGCAGCTAAGCCCCGGGATACCCCACAATGCTCCAGCATGCCCCCAAGTCCACGAACGGTCCAAGCAAACAACAAAAAAAAACTGATCTACCCCCTCAAACATCAAACGCCAACAAACCTTGTAAAAGTCCCCATGTTTCAAGGGATTCGTTTCAGGGGAACATATACTTAAACCCCCTTTGTTTCATGGGAAAACCATGGGAAATCTCCAATGAAAACGCCATCTTCCGTCAGCATGGGATTGAAACCCACAGAGCTTCCCAACTGTCACGGCTTCTAGGCTCTTGAGGGTTGATCACCTCGTCCGGCTTGGGCTGAAATATGTTTGTGTGTATATTTACATACGTGTATGTACATATATGTGTATACACATACAATCACATATATATGTCTAAACACAGATGTGTATATAAATACAACATACATACATATATATATATATATATACATATGATTTATAGGTATACATACATAGATATTCAAATATACATGCGTGTATAGATGTTGCCAATGCGATGCAGCAGCATGTGTGGGTATCCAAAGGGATTCAAAAACTAGAAATGGATTAGAAATGGTATAAAATGGTTGACTGCAACTTTATTTTCGGGGCCCTAATCAAACTATGGCAAATTATTGTTTTATATACTAATGTGTTTGGTATCGTTTTGCATTGCCTCACCCCAACAGTGAGCCACTCATGAATTCTTCAACACTGTGACTCTTTGTGCAACTGAACTTGCACACCCTGGGTCACACCCAGTCCGAGAATCTTTGTCCTAGTGATGTCTCAACATTTGGAAGCCTTCAAACCCAAGAGCCCAACCCAAATCCACCATGAACAACCCAAATGAATATACAAATAGTAGACATACACATTATAAAGTATGCATAAATTATTCATATATCCAATATGTACATACACAATATACACGTAATATGTTCTACAGTCTGCGCATGCGTATATGGCACCATCTACGTGTATGCCATGTGGATAATTCATGATAATTCCTAAATAATTTCCCAATTTAATACACCACGCTCTGCCTCTGCTACATAGACGGTAATTGGATCCCCTTCTTGCAGCTTCTCCTCGGGTGCTGGAGGATTCGGTTGGGTTTTGTTTGACAGGTCCTTTCAACCAACTGAAACGCGGAGATGAACTGATAAAATCAACACATTGACCACTCAAAAGATTCCCAAACGGGGAAGATCGGGAGAAGATTTCAACTAATAACTAGTAAGAATGGGAGGTATCAACGGTGATTTTTCGGTTTAACCGTGTTTAACATCGTTTCACTGACATCAATGGAACTTTTTACCACCAAAAATTGGGATGTCCGACCACCAATTGAGGCATCAAATGTCCATGATTTGCCCTTAGTTTCTTGTCATCAAATGTGCGGAAAGTGTATTTTTCCAAAAACAGCTGGATGCAGTGGTGTTCCCTACTTTCCGGCAGATTATAATATGGCTTTGGATCACAACCAAAGTAAAGCCGTTGTGGAACCTGAAACAGTTGTGGATACACATCCATGCCCATAGATCAACGCTGAATCTCAAAGCCTCGACTCGATTCAAGAACAGGAGGGAAAACGAGCAAGGAGGATTCCATAGACAATTCCATGCGCACTCTAAACTGTGAAATCTGGCATAAACGCTTTCAAGAGTTCAATGGTCTGCTTTTGTCCACACAAAGAACCATCCAAATTCCAGCAGATTTTCTGGTAAAATGCTGGTCTAGTGGTTTTCCAGTGTTTTCCAAGCCCGGATCATCACGTTTCTCCCAGGGTCGCCCGTCCGAAACGCGATCAGGAGTTTTACCGTCCACCAGCTTGGAGATGGGGAGCAATCCAACCTGCGAAGCGAAACGCACGGTCGATATGTGCCATGGTCATCCATCCCATTAGATGATCATCATGGGAGTCATTATATGTACAGAATGGTGGAATATAGTGGGTATATAAATCCCTATTAACCTTACAAAGGGTAAATCATGGTAAATCCCTATGAATGGATTGATAACAATCCCTCAATCTGCGGATATGTTCCATCCTTTGACCATGGCACCATCATGGTGAACCAAACATGTCCAAGAACTGGATACTGAAAAATGGGCAGTTTTCGTCATTTGGGGTATCCATCAATATCCAAGCCTGAAATTTTCAGAGTACATCGAGGCACAAATTGCCAAACAAAATACACTCAACCACCCCACTTGATTGTCAAAGGTGTGCCAGGCTTGACACAAATACACACAAACACACAATGATAGGAGTATGCGGAATTCATTCTTTTGTCAAATCCTTATGGCTACAAAATGGGTTGTCAATAGATGTCAATAGTACCACAACTTTGGTTGCTTGTGCACATCTATATAATCAATTTAAGTTCTAATTTGTTCCAATCGTCATCATTAAGAGTCAATCATTCTGAGCCATAGTCACTTCTCATCAGCTTTGCATCAACGATTTTTGCTGGATCCGCCTTTTCAACTCCGATGTCCACTAGGGCAATCCTGCAGAACTCTCTCGGCCAAACGGGAAAAAAACTGAGTCTGAACTACAAGTGGGCTAAACGTAAACCTACGTAATTGAAATCTGATCGGAGCCGAATCCCAGATGAGTTCGCTTAAGCCACACTACTTTAGCCTGTCCTTTCGCGTACCTGTGTGACAATGCCTTGAAGTGCCTGAGGCTGCGCGAAGCTGATCGAAGCTGATGACATCTCATGACACAAAGCTGCAAGATCAAAAGCGGATCATCCAAAATGAACTCCTGCGAGAAGTTCTCTCAACAGAGTGGAAAGAACCCAATACAAAGAAAAAGTCAGTAGCTCAGCTCAGTAGTCAATTCTGGTGAACAAAAAATCCGAGCCGGGTATGCCTGACCCCCATCCTCTCGGGTGGAGGTATCCCTGTTCCCCCACAGGCCTGGCCAACTCGTAGTTCTGTCATCTTTGTTGGGAGGAATCCAACAGATTCCTGCGGCCAGACCAAAGGCGAGCTCTTTGAAAATGTTCTTTGGCTGACAAAGTTAGGACCTGTTCCCCAAAACCATTTGCCGACAATCTTCAGTCTCTATCATAGAACAGAAGCCAAAACAAGCCTTGAAGCCTACAAGTGAATGCAATCAAAGCCATGAGACTGTGCATAGAGGTGGTCCGTCGTCACCCCTAATTCCAATGGATGATCGTGATGTTCGCCATTAAGATTGCCATGTTGGGGTTTGAACAAACCAATAGATCTAGATGAATGATTCTGTGGATGGAAGAAATCCTGCACCACCTTGGATGGTTGAAACCCTATAAATAATGGCATAAACCAGCTATCAACTGGTGCAGGATTTTTTTCCATAAACTGTAGGCTGATCCAGTGTCGCCTCCTCTGCACCTCGGGCAGTTAGCACCTGGCTATCTTCTGAATCCACATTTGTCACACATGCATATTTACAAATGCAGGATGTTTCAACCTGGAAAATGAGGATCTGGAATTTCATAGAAGGCTTGAAATGCTTGAAATCTTGCAACAAATATACTTTATCACGTGGTTTTCTGTACTTGAGTCTGGGATTGCAGGAGATATCATGCGATGTACCAAAAAAGTTCAAACGTACGCACTGTTGTGAGCATCACAAGAGTATGACCGTGTAATCTGGTATGCTATCTATATATGCATGTATATATATGTTGCATATGGTGATTAAACCCACCCTTTTTGTTGGCAAGACTCTCCAACCATGTAGCCTTGGGAGGTGCTCGTGGCGAGCCAGCCAGCGCAAAGGCAACTGCCTGAAAACGTCAGAGGTTGAGGCACAACCCAAAAACATAATAATAGGAAAACCAAAATGTAACCTACCATTATGGAAAACACACTAAAGTAAACTAAGACATACTAAAACCAAAAATAACATGAGAACACATGATACTTTATAAATGTTAATAGGTATATTACCCCAACATCAGAATCACTTTTGGGGTATCAAATATAAATGACCAGAATAGAGTTCAACTGATTTGATGGGCCTTATAATACGTTAGCTGCGATGTTAGGTCATACAGTATTCTTTGAGAACATCCAAAAATCAAGAGGAATCAAGGGACTGTTTGATTGCTAGTAACCTAGTAGCGTAGAGAGTGCAAAAGATCGTCAATTCCCCCAATTCTAGATACTCTAGATCTACTTTGCTGCTTGATCTTCTCTCCCACAGTAGATGAAGCCTGTAGCAGCCATGCAGCTCCAGCCAATGCTACTAGGGCCAAGGTCCTCGGAAGTTGGCTCCGCTGGAAATTTGTGACCGCAAAGAGGCCAGGAAATTTTGAGGCGCAAGCGTCCGTCCCTTTCGGACATCGCCATAAGCCTTGGTTGACGAGCGAATCAAGATAGATCAGATAGTTTCCGAGGCAAAGATTGGACTCCGATAGTGTAGGTATGGCTAAGGAATGCTTAAAAGATCAGATGAAATATGGTATCAATATGTATTAATGGACCCACAAACTTGGTCATTTCGATAGTTCTTAACCATCCCAAACTGGGGGTCACTAGTTTTTGAGTCATATCCACTTGCACATGCTGGAGTTGCAGTGGAGCGATGTCTCCAAACATCAAGACATAGGCATCCGTGCTCGTGCCATGGCTTTTGCCATGAATTGGTGGCAACGAAGGGCCCTTTGAAAATCAAACAGCAGCGGCCACAGTGACGATCAGTCTGCCAAATGGTACCAGCATGTGCCTGCCATGATCTTTCGCGGTAAAGTGAGGACTCAGGCAGCCGTAGTCTTCGGTAACCCGCTTCGACTCCGGTCACCAGGGCAACATCGGTCACCAAGGGCTCACTGGAGATGAAGCTTTTCTTGCAGCAACTGGTGGCTGGGTCGCGCGAAAAATTGTGCCTGTCCAATGCGTCCATGTGCTCACAAATTGTCGTTGATAGCTTGTCAAGTCTTTTTGTCAAATGTGGCCATGCTCCGGGTCCCATGTCCATTGGCATTAACCCAAAGAAAGACAATAATGCTCAGAGGCTCAGAGGATACATTGCTTTGTGAGCTTTGTTGTGAACGCCTTCAACATCTTGTGAATCTGTGTGCTCGAGAGTCATCTTACGACTGTGCTGTCAGCGCATCACCAAGGAATCTCGAGCCTTGGAGGAAACGAACAAAACTCAGAAACTTCTTCCGGGTGCTGGATGGTGGGTATCAGCAAAGGGTATGATCAAAGAACAATATAGTAAATGATCATCAAACTCATCAAACTATTAAAGAAAAAACATAGGACAAAGCCTGGACAATCATGAGACAATCCGGAAACAAACATGCAAAACAGTAAAATAACTATATAATACTATAAACAAACAAAGTCCGGGCTACCAGTGAGTAATGGATCAAAGAAAACAAACGTTAAAAGTTCCCACTTGCGCATTTACGTGTTGTAGTGGTCGGAGGTACGCAAGCGAGATCAGCAATCCGTAGGATTCTACACATTCTGATAGTATTGAATTGCTGGCTTCAACATGTTTGGGATTGTTTGGGCCCATGCAGCAAACAAGCCATGGAGTATCTGGGACCGCCAAGCCCATCTTCCGCGTTGAAGAATTTGCCGGTGGTGTCCATGTTCACTCGCTTTGCCTACGCCATGTGGGTGAAACTGGAGATACATCGAAGATTTCAAGTTGTTGAATCGTTCGTATGATTTTGGGGATGTCAATTCTTGGAAACCTCCATCATGTGCTCAACTCATCTTTGACCTTTTTGGCCCTTCCGGATCTTTCCCGCCTCATGCAGGACTCGTTTTGCACCCACAGACGCATCTACTGCTCCCTGGCTCAAGTGCCAACTCCGCGAAGCTTCAACCAGCAGTCTGTCTCCGGTTTGTTCGAAAAAAGGCTACCCCAAGATCTAAAGGTTTGTCATGGTTTATTGTCATTGTCCCTGTTAAAATTGTAATTTTGGGGGTATACATATACCATTTTCGCATCCAAAGCCACATGGGGCAATTGAATCAACGATCTGCAAATATCCGGGAATCCGGCCTCAATATCCCAAATCTCCTGGAATTTGGAAGTCATTTCAGTCCGGTTGAAACCTGGAGCTGCCGCTCTGGTGATGTGGCACCGTTATGCACCTCTATTGACTGGTGATCAAAAAAAACAACCGCATACACGTACTGGCTGTGGATATAGCTGTCATGACTACAGCTGGCATCATTCTAATCTGCATTCCTATCATTCCCCACTGTGAATGAAAGAAAATCAGCAAAAATGGATGGCTTCAACCTTTTAAAGGAATATGGAATACTGCAATCATGATTCTACGGCGCAAGATTTCGGAACCATGAGCCCTGCTTTTTCCGTCTCTCATCTGTCCCGGCAAGTCTTTCTGTGCGGACAAGTCACCGGGATGCACCAGAGTCACAGGGATGCCAGCCTCAGGCTTTGAAACTTCAATTCTAGGGCATGAATCCAGTGCACCCTGCACCAACTTGTCTTGAATTTCAGGATTACAGAATTCCCTTTCAGCATTTCCGGTTCAGCTTTCAACTCCATCCTCCAGTCTTAACTTGTCAGTTGGGCAGTCTTGTGGGGAGAGGGGCAGGAAGTCCGGTACAGCTGTGTTGTGTCCCAAGAATGGTGTGTTCCACCAACTAAAATATGCTGACCCTCGGTTTTCTCTCGGTTGAATCTCCAATCACAGGATCCCCCCCCCTCCTTGGTCTTCTTCCTCGAGTCTAAAGAGCTCCTAGCTCCACCATCTTCCACCACCAGTTTCCACAACTTTCCACCATTTTTCTGCAGTCAATAAGCAACAAATATTCATATTCACATTAAACCTTGGTTCTTACCACCAAATTGATTGGGGGTTGAACCTTGTAATTTTTTCCCGCAGCAACCCATTCTGGGACACAGGGCCTCTTTCATTTCTTCGGACATCAGTGCTGCTGCAATGTTACCTCGGCACGACCATGGTACTTCTGAAGACGTTGCCGGCCTGAAACTAAGTGTCTGGTCACTTCAGTGGAGAATATCTCTTGCTGTATATGTATATTATATATATATATATACATATATACATATATACATACACATACATAGATACATGATGCGATCATGTATAATTTAATCACGTGTACATATATATATATATACATATATCATATAGGCAAGATATTGTTTCTGTTCCACTATGTTCTCATACATTTTTCTTGTGTTTTCAATGCTGCCTTCAAGGCAGCAAAACATGAGGGAAGTAGTAGGAGGTATCAGGTGCATGACCTGCGGGAGATACGGCTTGAGTGCCAAACATGCCGCTCTGCTCATGTGGTGGCCGTAGTCCCCACCTCACAACGGCTGTTGGAATGGTCCAGTGATGTCCAGTGGTCATTCCAGTGGTCCTTGGAGATTGTTTGGACCCCCTTATTTCAATTCTTTGGGAGATGTTTCTTGCCCAGTTTTCTGGGTTGTCGGATAGTTTCATTCCGAGTAGCATTTTCTGACCCGAAAAAAACACAGTGTCTGTCCAGGCCTTCACCCTTGTTCTGTGTAAAGCGCCACTCCACTGAGCCAGCTTGGCTGGTGATAATGACCACCTGACGTGGAGCTGGAATGGCAGGTGATCATCCGTAATCCACACGCCTTTCCAACCGCTTTTTGTCCAAAAATGGGAGATTTCCCCTCCTTGGCCCTTGAAAAATCAGGAAAATGATGATCAACCACTTGAATTTGGAGGTACCCTATGTTCATACAAACTCAAAGGAGCAACCAGAGTAAATAGCTGAAAGGAAGGAGTGTGGTGAAGGTCAAGGGTCTCTTGACCGACTTCCAACTTCTGACGGTGGAGACTAGTGATCATAAACAAGATTGCATGCCAGATTTCAACTGTGCTTCAATCGTAGAATGAAATACCCTCTGAAAATCAAACATGTCAATGGAAAATTCCCACATTAGTTCGATGAGTTTACCCTTTACATGCCCATTCATAGTTCGGGGATTTCCCAGCCATGTTACACCGGAGAGTCAACCAGAAGATCCTCAGCTTCACTCTGGCCTTGCCACCTTTCAGTAGACCACCTTTGTACAAAGCTGACGTTACCCTCAAGGGCCCCAGCCTCGGAGATGCCGATGCCCAACATGGCCCGCATGGCCGGAAGATCGAAAAATCTGAGGCCGGAACGCACAAATATCGATCTGCTTCAGTTGTTCTTTGTCGTTCAACTCCTCCAAGGTCTCTTTGCCCCTGGGACCAAGTCAATCAGTATCGCCATGACGCATATCCTCTTCCCAATGCACCATGAGATCCATGCAAAAGGCTGGCAATATGCAGAGGAAAATCCATCATACGGAACCACTCAGGCTTAGGATCCATCATGTATGTCACTCCCCCATATTCTTTCCAGATCAGCAAGGTTCGCAGCAATTTGTTCAAGGGCGAAGTAGAATCAAACAGGGTCTGAATCTACCAAACCCATGATACTAGGTAGCCCTGAGAATCACACTCCATGAAATAACCAGCATTCTGAATCAGGAGATCGATCGGGCCCTTGGCATGGCCACAGGACGCTGAAGCCACCATAATGATAATATAATCATCACAATCACACCATCATAATAGCCATGATACGCATAGTATCAATACTACAAGAACAGAAATAGTGCATATATATACATATACACATATGTAATGAGTAATGACAGGTGCATGATCATTTTCATAACAATAATACACTACTGTAATATACCATAATCGTAATGATAATGCCCATCATCATCATCATCATCATCATCATCATCATCATCATCATCATCATCATCATCATCATCATCATCAATACAGTGCTACCTCCCCTCAAGCACAGCTGCCACACATCAGGGGCCCATTGGTACCCCAATTCTTGACCTGACTGGTTCATAAGGTTTCCCCCATTGGATTCTAAAAGTAGCAATGTAGTAATCCCCATGAAACCTATCCGTATGTGCAAATCAATAACTAACCACAATGTCTGCCTTATCTTCCCATGTTTACAGGTTTTACACCGGTATCACCGGTATCCCCATGGTGGTTTACTGTCCTGCATCCATCGCTAATAGCCATGAAAGCCGCCAGAGGGGCCATGTCTGAGGTTCCCCTCTCCAAGATCCTTCACCAGTTTCTCCATGGTGGCATTGTCCTGCACATCGATGCCACTAATCACCTGAGGGAGCCGCAGGGACTGGATCCATAGTGGCTGAAATGTAAAAAAAAACATGTGCAAATGTATTACACATGTATACCAGTGGACTAATATGTATGTGTACATATGTATGTATGCATCTATCTATGTATCTATGTATCTATGTATCTATATAGCTATGTATCTGTGTATCTTTGTATCTATGTATCTATGTATCTATATAGCTATGTATCAATCTATGTATCTTTGTATCTATGTATCTTTGTATCTATGTATCTTTGTATCTATGTATCTTTGTATCTATGTATCTATGCATGTATGGATGAATAGATGGATGGACAGCTGCATGTATTCATGCGTCTATGATCATGTATGATTATGTATGCATATATGCATGTTTGGAGGTATGGAGGTATGGATGCATGGACGCATGGATGTATGGATGTATGTATCCACGCATACACACTACATTACATTCAAATCCTGAATGTATACAATTATTTATGTACGAGTTTGATCCACACAGGTGCTACAGCTGTTGCATGAGCCACATACTTCATCCAGTTGGTAGGAGTTGTGTTTATTCATTTTTTGCCAGCCAATGACTTTCAAATAACCCTTTATCTCCCATTTCTAAACTTCACCAGAATAGCCAGCAGCACGGCGAGAAACCACCTGAGGTGCACACCTTACAACCGAGGCCCTCCAAGCCACCAGGTGCACCGCGGCACGTGCTGATGGTTTCTGCCTCAGTGCGGCTACGACTTAAATCTGGGTTTTGAAGCAACTGTACATTGGGTTTGTCTCTAAATGGGGGACCATGGGGAAAATATGGGAAAAAAATGATAACGTTTTGAGAACCTCCTTCTACGAATTTTGCAGGTTGTCTTTTTTCGCAGGGTGAGGGCACACTTCGCAAAACTCAACTCACCATCACCATCCAACTGGCTTGGCTCTGGACCCCTTGTGCCATCAATTCCTTTGTAATGGCAAGGCCAAGGCCTGCCAAAGCGCTCTGCCACTGGAAGCCGTCTACCTTTGAAACACCAAACCGAAACCATCATGGCGATGTATACAGAACAACACTGTCACTTTTTCCCGAAGAAGGCAGTTGGAATCCATGTGTTTCATTGGGAGGTATTTCCAAGGTCACCGGAATTCCATCCACGACTGCACCTCTACTACCTCCAACGACCAACACGCGTTTGCCTCAGACCAAGTTCGTATCACTGGTACTAAGGTGGGAATGAGACAATATGATTTACATCGATTTTTAGCATATTCAAGGGCTGAACACTGCTGAGCATATATTTACGAGCTGTTCTGTTTAGGGGTGAACCCCACATTTCACCGTGGTTCTATTCACATCGACGGTCAATGACCTCTCCAATCTCAGTTCCTTGCCTTTCAGCCAGGAGCCGTCATAAACTGTCTCAATGTCCAAGTATCGCCTGGCTCCAAGACCCCCGCGGCCGGACCAGCCCGACGTTTGGTCACCCCCTTTTAAAAAAACGCCGTTTGTGGGAAGCCAAGGGGAGCATGGATTCAAATAGACTAATTACTGGCAATTGGAATATGAATAACATAAATATATATAAAGATTCATTTAACAAATATAATAATATAATACTATTAATATACATGTTTTTAATGCTGCTGGACCTCAGGAGTAAGGTTGTGTACATCCATGGCATGGTTTTCGTATGTTCTATCATGATTTTGGGAAGTCTATCTGTTCAGGAGTTGGATATCGAAACGTGCATATCACTTGATAACTAAACTTGCTTCAGCCAAGGAGTTGCAAAATAAATTGAGCCCATTTCTGACTGTGTTCTGTGTTCTGAGTGCACTTCTCAAATAGTACCCGGCTCAAATCAGCTCAACAAATCATCTCTCTCAATAGCATGAATTCCAAGGGAACGTTGAAATGAGTTCGACACGGTGGCAAATCAACTCCAAGATACCCTAAGTGTGACTTTGTAACGCAAGACTATGCTGTCAATTCAAAAAGCCAAACCTTAGAGTCTTACCACATGCAGCCCTGCTTTGATTCCAAGTCGCTGGTTCTTCTCATCTTTCGCCCTCTTGAACCGAGCCACCTGCAGCAATACCAGCAATGACCAAGCAAACTCATGGTAGGGTAAGCCAAGCGCCCCGTAGCGATGATGTTTTTTCCCATGTTTTCCCAACTTCCTGCAGGCATCAAGGGGCATCAAAGAATCAAAAGCATCATGGATCATCTTGGCCTCTGAACCTATAGAGGACTGGCACATCACCAAATCTTCTGGCCCCACCTGGTCTGCCAGACTGTATTTGCGATCCTTTGGACTTTCAGCTCGAGCCTTGGGTCACAACTCACAACTGTGACAGCTGCATCTTTCAATTTTTTGTGCCTTCCCGCTCAGCTTCATACAGGCTTTGCCGCTACTGTCGAAACACCCATGGCCTCACAGGTGGACACTTTACGAGATCTTGAGCGCCGGTTGGTGTCTCATCCAGAACAATTCCAGAAATGTCCCCAAAACCCTAATTCTTCAAGTTGGGACGCACAGTCGCGGGAGAAAAAATGTTGAGAATCGAGGATTCGGCTGTAAACATGGCTGCTGCAAAGGTTGCCAAACCATGAGTGGAGACCTGCGGCGATTCAGACCCAGGATGTGGATTTTTTAGGGACATGTTTTTCATGGAGAAATATGGCATGAAAGGATGTTGCAGAACATCAAATGCACACAGAAAGATCTTTAAGAATGATTGAAAATATTCAAAATACATTTCCCCAAGCCATCTGTGTATGGGTCTTAATGCTCAGCCCCCAAAAATGGATGGTTCAGTCCTGAAAAAAAAAAACAATTTTACAGGTCCATAGCCACATCTCCTTTCTAGTCGTTGGTTGATAGGCATTCCCCAATAATACTATTGGATTATATTGGATTCCCACGAAACCATCAGTATCACCCAGAAACCTCGTGAAAATTGCCGATAGTATCACCCTAGAACCCATAATAAACATCTCAAAAAAGAAAAAAAAACATCTTCCAAATTCTTCTTACCAAGAAAATTCCCTTCCCGCACCAACAAAAAAAAAACATCTTCCCCTCCCCGGCGTCCCGTCATCCCGTTCCCCGGCGCGCCCCAAGGGCGCTGAAGGCATCGGGCACCACTCTCCTGGTTGTCGCCAGGGACTGGCCTCGCTGACCTGACGAGTTGGAAACTTGGGGAAGCACCACACAAACTACGGGAAAGTCTGAACGCATCACGTACATCTAAGAATCTATCATGTAAAACAAAAAATCTCTACATATATACATATCTACATATATACCAATATTTACCTGGAAGCCCAAAAAGACGATATTTTTTGTCCATACGGGTTTGAACAAAAAAATGTACGTTACGGGTATTTCCCCAAATACGGCATTTTTTGGGGAATAAGTCAAACCCCATATAAGTTTATGGAACATTTTGGACGCTCACTTTTCAAAGACCTGTAGAACATATGCGTTAAAGATCATAACTGTCCTTGAGTTCAGTTTCCATGTCCTTCTTGGACCTTTCACCTTTCACACCAGCCATATGGCGTGAGCCAAGCATGAGACTGCCAGCGCTCCAAGATCTAGANTTCCATGTCCTTCTTGGACCTTTCACCTTTCACACCAGCCATATGGCGTGAGCCAAGCATGAGACTGCCAGCGCTCCAAGATCTAGAGGGCAACGGCTGCATTGAAAGATTTCCCCCCTGATCTCAAAAAGCAAATTGCTGCGGAAGAGCGGGTATAGAAAGAGCCAGGTGAGCCAGATCTAAAACATAAGGGTTCCAAATGGATGTAATGCATGCCTGGTTGTGATCACTTCTTTCTTTTTCCCCCTGCCATGCAGTTCATGCAGTTGAGATGCGCTCAGTGTGCGGGGTTCGCACACAATAGCATGTGCTAGTCAGGCCTGTACCGGCATCCGGTTCCACCAAGAACATTTTCCGACTATTTTCCATGGATAAAAGACAGGTAGTATTCGGTATAAATTACCCATATTTGACCCCATATGTTGAAAAACCATTATGGTTTTCATTCAACATCATGTTGAAAAAATACTAGTAAATTACGGGTTGTGTCAAATATGGCCCAGTATATCGCAATATTCGTACCCATTTTTGGCACAATCTCTAANAAATACTAGTAAATTACGGGTTGTGTCAAATATGGCCCAGTATATCGCAATATTCGTACCCATTTTTGGCACAATCTCTAAAACTTCCATTTTGACCCACTTGTGCACTTCATGCCACTTTTGTCCGGCTACCTACCGGTTCCTGTCACATATTGT